>CAJVPP010000704.1:0-27394 GCA_910592005.1 Funneliformis mosseae
AATACGTAAAATAATAAAAATATAAAATAAAATAAAAATAATAATAAAATTTAGAATATTAAGAATACGTATAACACTAAATATCCTTAGACTTCGTTTAATTTGTAAAATTATGATTATTATCAGTATTTGGAAGATCTTTAGAGTTATGCAGATCCTCTGTATTCGCAGAATTCTCAGTATTTTCAGAATCCTGAATTAAAAGATCGTCATACTGCGTTATCCACGTGAATTCATTATGATTGGTTAATTGCTCCGTTGACAACATGTTGAAGTATTAAGCTTTTAAAAAAATAAGTAATTAGATTTTGAGCACTTATAATATTTAATAAATTTATTTATTGATATACCTTACCATATATAATAACGATGATAATATCTTTTAAAGGTCATGATAATTTCAGAATCTATCGATTGGATTTTTAAAGTCATATTAGGAGGTAAAAATGAACATCAGTATATTGTAAGGTAAGGCTGACTAACTTATGACTGGAACAGTTATTAAGGAGAAATAAAACCCATTGACCTTAATACTTTAAATTAACTTAATGATCAAACACTTAAATCTACTCTTGAAAAAGTGATGTAATTATCCAGGCTTTGGCATTGTTACAATATATTATAGGCATATTATGAATCTTTATATTTTTAAAATAATGTGACCTTTCATATTTGCTAATTATTAGGGGTTTGAATTTGTATGATCCATCAGCATTTATACATAATACAATTAAAAGGTATTCTTTATTTATCTTATATCTAACAAGACATTTAATTGCAAGTATTCAATCAGATTCTAATCTATAATTATACAAGATAAGTATATTTCTTTTATTTTAATTTTTTTTTTTTATTTATGTTACTAAAAATTTTATCTATAAAATAGTCCAGTTTCATCTATATTGTAGATTCTCTTAAGAGAATAATTAGAGCAATATTCTTTTAATAAAGGTAAAGCATTAATAATGGCAATTTTATCAGCAGATGAAGCTTCTCTTTTAAGCTTTTGTTGATGAATTCCATTACAATCCTTAAACTTTTGAAGCCATTCTTGAGAAAATTGAAATGCATCCTGAAGAATCTCTAGTCTATTAGCAATCATTTTAGCTTCTTTAATAAGTATTACATTACTTAAAATTATCTAATGCTAATATTTTAAAATAATTTTTTTAAGTACAAATTAAAGATCTGAAAAAAAAACAGGTTTATATCATTTTGTATTTGGATTAATAGTTTCTGAACTAAGTCATTGGTCTGCTATTTGTAAGGTATAAGTAATAGTACTTTCACTAACTCTAAAGTCTGACTGTTCTTCAATCCAATTAATATACTAGGCTCAGATTTTTTACTATTATTATGAGCATATTTATAAAAATCTTGCTTTTGAATTTCAATAAGAGTGATTTTTTTAGATATTTTTTGTTGATTTTTCAATATATCAAATATGATTTATTTCAATAGAAATATCCAGAAATTTATTCCTTAATTTAGATAGATAGTAGAATTTAATTATGATTTTATTCCTTTTTGTAATATTTTCAACAATTTACTTACTTTATTTTATAGGATTGTTTATGTTCTATTTTCTCAAATATAATATTCGCTTTTAAATTTTCCTTAATTAATACTAATTTGGCTAATTATAATGAAATATAAATATTTATTTACACACTTTCACTCAATACTTTTTTGATCAGATTATATAATACTTAAAAATATAAAATTTTTTTTATTTTAATAAATTAAATTTTTTTTTCTTTTACAAAATATAAAATTTCCAATAGTCAAATATATTATCTGATACTTTTTTACTTTAATAATAAAACTAATTACGTGACTAAACAGTTGTTTTTGATTGGCTAGATTTATATGTTAGTCATGTGAATACATTTATAGAGATATTCCAATTATATCTGAAACTTAAAATTTCTTGCACATGTAGAATATGAAGGATATATATTTAACTTTAAGTACTAAGCTTGAAACTGAACTATAGTATGCATATAGAGAGAGTGTGCATTTATAGTGTGTGCATTTATAGAAGTATTATTATATTACATATTATTATATAAAGTTGTGGTGGAAAAAACTGACAATATTTTTTATAACTTCATAATTTTATGAGTTTTACGTTTAGAGATATAAATTTAATATCATTAAATTCATCTTAATAAAATGAATTTAATGAGCTATAATTCATTTTTCTATAATTATTAGATGTAAAAAAATATCATAAAATGTCATATGTAATAAATGTCAATAAACACTGCTAATTTATTTAATACTTTATCCTATAATTATACAAGCTTCATACTTAAAGATATAAATTTATTACTATTCAATTTATCTTAATTAGACAATTCTAATGAACTATATTTTATTTTCATATGATTACTAGATACAGTATAATATAGAAAAACATATAGAAAATTATTAAAAGATATATATTTTTTATATATATTTATTTTTCTAAATCTATTTTAAAATGCATAGAATTAGTGATAAAAAAATAATTATTGCATAATAAACTATTAAATAATTATTATATCTTAAAGTATATATCACAAGATACAATATATTAAAATTTTAAGGTTTGTTAAATAAAAATCACATGAGATATTTACTATTGTTTAATTATCAGTTTTTTTTGCCAAAACTGTAAGTAAAAATTTTTAAAAATTCAAAAGAATTATGATATTATATATATGTATTTATGAAGGATAAAATATTATAATCATATTAAATATTTACTATATATGAAGGGTATGCAATTAGTATTAAGTTTTAAGAAATAATGTAATTATAAAAAGTATACAATTATAAAGAATGCAATTATAAAAAGTTGACTGTATAACCTTTCTTCATTTATATAAAAATGTTATTAAAAATGGTTATAATGCAAAAATGTTAAATTACAAAAAAAAACAAAAAAGTATTATTAAATAAAATAAATATTATATTCTCTCTTTCAAAAATTACAGATTATAGATTATGAAAAGAAATATAGAAGAAATAATATTACTACTCATTTTTAAACTTAATGCTAGAATAATTAGATATTAGATATAGATAAGTATAAACTAGTCAAGCAAATAAAAGAAAATAATAGATAAATTGAATTCAGCTGAAGAGCTTTCTTTTTTAAAGCTAAAAGAACATCAAAAAGTTTTACCAGTTAAGATCTATTAAGAATTTTATGTAAAATCATAATATAAATTCTGATAAAACTAATATTTTTCAAATATCTCGTAACAAAATACATGGAATAGAATCATAGAGTCTAAGATTATTCTACTTAGTTTTTCTTATTAGAAAGTCATAAAAAATCATAAAGAAATTATACTAAATATTATTTTATAGTATATATACATAATATTTATTTTGTAAATACATTTTTTCAGTTTTATAGTAAATTGTAAATTACAATATAATAAATTTAATATATACAGTATATATATTAAACTTTACTAATATACTATACACATTATAAATTTTTAGAGATCATAAGAGTTTGCTTCTACTAAACATTTTTTTATAAAAATATTATGCAAATTAATATTAAACTTAAAAGTTTTGATATTATTAATAATTATACCTTCATTTCTTTCATCAAAAAATCCATTCTTTTAGGATTTAAAGTTATACTAATAACTGTTTTATCAAGCATAAAATAGCACACAACAATTGAAAATAGCTGATTACTATCTGTTACTAATCAGTCTTTTATAAATAATAATACAATATAATTGATGTATTTCATTAAATTTGCAGATAATATTCTGGAATTCAAATGATACAAATATATTTTACATCATTAGATTTTTTGAATTTACTTATTATATTAGGATCAGTCTTTAAATTAAATTTAGGTATCTTTTTTAAAAATTAATCAAATAAAATAGTTTAATTTTTTTAACTTAATCACTCTTATATTTCATCATTTTTCTTTTAACTAAAAATAGTAACAATTAATAATATATTATTAAATAAAAACTAATTATATACTTAGAACTAATAGTAGAATAAAAAATGCATTTTACTATTCAGATTGTATTATTAAATATATACGTTCTAGTTATCTTTGAGTTAATACTTATCATATTATTTCATAAAACACTTCTTTAAATAGATATTTATTTTCTGAAAATAGATTAACAATCATATATTTCCAATATGACTATTCAAATAAATAATTTATTAATAATATAATTAGTAATAAAAAATCCAATTATCCTAAATATTTTTATATATATTTTAAACTAATTGATATCAGTTTTATGATTTTCAGAATCCTTAATGATTTTAATATATTGTTGAGTTTTTGAATTTCTTCTTTTTATTTTATTACAGTTTTTTTTAATAAATCAATCATTTTTCATAAACCTTTTGTATCAATTTATATTTCTTGACATATTTTTAGTAATTTTACTAAAATAAGAAAAATTCCTAAAAATATAATTGATTTATAAATTTAAGTTGAAATAATGTTTTAATTATGTTAACAATTACTTTTATCTTTTGAAAAAATTTTTTGATTAAATATTACAGAATCATTAGTTTCATTAGAAAAATTAGATTGTAATTTATTATTTGTTACTATTCTTTTTCTGATAAGCTTTTATATTCATAATCTGATTTATTATTTTTAGAATAAGAATCATTTTCATTAGTTAATTTTTGGTTCTCAAGAAATTGAAAATAATTTATTTCTCTTTTCAAATTAACTGAATTCTCAATCTTTTTCGTCTTTTCTTAAATAATGTTATATGTTGAAGTTTCCATAATAATTTGATTTTTGTTAATAATATTTGTTTAAATAAATTCAAAAAATGGATTTTCTGAACACAATTTTTTCTGAGATAGCTTATCTGAAGAATTATCTAGTATTTCAATTTTATTATTATGAAAATTATTATTTTTTCAAGAATATTTTTTCATTTATTTTTTGATTTGTATTATCTAATATATTAATAAAAGAGGTATAACTATTATTAAAGTTGGTAATAGTAATTAGAATATTATTTTCTTGAGTTATTATTTTTTTTGTAACTCTATTACTAAGTTGTATTGGCTAAATATTATCATTTTTATTTTTATTTTTATATTAAAATATGGTTTGTTATTAGAAAAAATAAGAAATTAATTTAAAAGGTTAAAAGAATATTAAAGAGTTTAAACTTATTTAAGTTTAAATTACAATTTAACAATTTGTAATTAAAATTTATATATAATTAATAATATATATAGTATTTTATGATCATGTAATTATAAAATAATATATATATTATAAAATTTCATATGTTTATAAATTTGAATTTATTTTAATATAACTTTAAAAAAATATTTAATACAAAATAATAGAAATTATTGCTCTATTTGTGAAAGGTAATTTAGTATAAATTCTGCATATAGTAATCATATAAAATAAAAGAAGCATTTGCTAAAAATATTAGAATCTTAACTATTTAAAGAAACAAAATAAATACAAAAAAATTCTAATTCTTTTGATATTTTACTTTCAGAACATGATAACAATAATAATAAAATAAAAATTTATTTTTATTTTCTTAAGTTTTATATTAAAAATTATATTAACATAATTTATTATATATTAAAATTATCTTTAATGACCATTTAATAGAAAATAAATCATATAATTCTAATAATAATTTATTGCAATTTAATTTATCTAATATAGAAGTATTTTAAATGAGTCTAAAGAATAATATTTAGATATTTCTTTAAATAAATTTAAAAAGGAGTTAAATTTTTCAAATAAGATAATTAATCTACTATAAGAAAAAATGACAATTTATTTTCTAATAATATTATTAAAGAATATATAAAATTAATTATAAAATATAAGTTAAGTCAAAAAGCTATTAATGATATCTGTCAATTTTTTAATAAGTAATCAAAAATTCCATTATCAAATTCAGCAAAGTAAATTCAACAATCATTGATTAAACTAAATACTGAATTTAAGAAAAAGCTTATAACTTCTTTAAATAGTATTAATTGTTTTTTAAAATATTGTATAATATTTGCTACAATTACAAAATTACTTGAAAATAATATTATTGCTAATGCATATAGATTTGACTATCAAGAAAAAACTTTATGTAAAATAAGTTTATATTATTTATTTAATAAAATTAGTTTTAAAAAATAATTTATAGTGATTTAATTATATATTTATAATAGAATGGTATACAGATTGATAGAAAAAAACTCGAATAAAAATTTCTATTAGTTCTAAACTTATATCATTAATGTTATATTCAAATTCAATAACTTGTAATGATTTGGTAAAACATTTCAACATCCAATCTTTTAACATTAAGAAATATATCATAAAAATAATACAATAAGTAATATTCAAAAGCAATTATTAGATTTTTTCCTATTCTAAAGGCAAAAAATCAAATAAAATGTAATTCAGATATTTTAGAATGGAAATTAGGCAAACATTTTATAAATGTTTAGATATTATTCATAATTTTATTTATAATTAACCAGTAACTGAATATAATATATATTAGTCATAAATTAAAATAAATATGTATATTGCTTAATGTCATTATCTGCTAATATAAAATATTCATATCATTATTGTACAGTTTCTAAAAAAAAACTTATCAAATATTTATTTAGATGAAAAAGAATTAATTAAACAAATATTAGTAGAGTTCTAGACAAGTCGAGTTAATTTACGAGTCAGATAAGCTGAGTCGAATTCAAATCAAGTTAAGATTATGTTTTTTTGACTCAATGATTTGCGAGTCAAGCTAAATTCAAGTTGAGTTAAATATTTAACTCAACTCAATTTAAACTCGACTTGATTTGAGTTAATTTGAGTTGATTCAAGTTGACTTAAACAATAAAAAAATCGTTCTAAGAAGAACAATAAGAAATCGTTCAACTTAAATAATAAAAAAATTGTTTTAAGAAGAATGATTAGAAATCATTCAACTTGAATGATATAAAATCATTCAAGAAGAATAATAAGGAATCATTCGATTTGAATGATATAAAAATTATTCAAGAAGAATGATAAGGAATTGTTCGACTTAAATGATACAAAAATTGTTTAAGAAGAACAATAAGGAATTGTTCGACTTGAACGATACAAAAATTGTTCAAGAAGAATGATAAGAAATTGTTTAACTTGAACAATACAAAAATTATTCAAGAAGAATGATAAGGAATTGTTCAACTTGAACGATACAAAAATCGTTCAAGAAGAATGATAAGGAATCTTTTGACTTGAATAATACAAAAATCATTCAAGAAGAACAATAAGGAATTGTTCAACTTGAATGATACAAAATTGTTCAAGAAGAACAATAAGAAATTGTTTGACTTGAACAATACAAAAATTGTCAAGAAGAATAATAAGGAATTATTTGATTGAACAATACAAAAATTGTTCAAGAAGAATGATAAAGAATCATTTGACTTGAATGATAAAAAATCATTCAAGAAGAACAATAAGAAATCGTTCGACTTGAACAATAAAAAAATCATTTACTTTTTTCCCTTTTCTCTCTCTCTCCCCTCCTCCCGATCTTTTCATTTTTTTTTTCAAAATCGAATTGAGTTAAAATCGAATCAAGTCAAATTGAGTTGAGTTTAAAATTTATATAACTCGAATCAAATCAAATTGAAAGATTTTATAAAATAAATTTGACTCGACTTGACTTGAAAAAAGAAAGTCGAGTCGAGTTGATCTTTAAACTCAACTCGACTCGACTCATTTAGAACTCTAATTGAGGCTAATTTAAGCTGATTTATAATTGAATTGCTTATTCAATTAGAGTTAATTGATGTCAATTAGAGTTTGAATTGATACTGAATAATTATGTCTGATTGAAATTGATCAGTATTAATCATTATGTATTTGTTCTAATCAGAAAATATGGCAAATTAGCTATAAATAACTAAAAAATTAAAATGTTAGTGATTACAATTTGTATTAAAATCAGTCTAAAATTAGTTATCTGATTTTTAGCTGATTTGAATCATTTCAATTAGTATAATTATAAATATAATAATATTATTAATAATTATTTTAATATTATTATTGATGAGAATAGTAAATATTATTAATATTATTAATAAGTCTGATATTACAAATTATTTTTTTCTATTAGAAAGCAACTTAGCAAATAATTTTATGATATTTTTAGATAAATACTAATAATTTATTAATTTATAATATTTTTTTATTGTAATAATAAATAAATAATTAAATATATTAATAATATATCTATAAAGTTAAATTATTTATTTATTTAAAAAAATTTATTAAAAAAATAATTTACTTTTTTTAAGATATTGCTTATTTTTAAATCTATATAAAACAAGAATTATTTATTTTTGAGAGTTGCTTATTTTTAAAAATATAGTAATAATAAATATTTAAACTTCTAAGTTTTAATAATAAGCATATTAATATAAAAGTACTTTTATTAACTTAAAGTATTTTTAATGATAATTATTATTATAAAAAAAATTGTTATTATCAAAAATTTTAGATTTATTAAATATTATTATTTTAATTTGTAAATATAATTATTATAAAAAATGTTTAATATTATTTAATAATAAATATAAATATTATTTTAATTATTTATTAAAAAATATTAAAATAAATATTTACTAGTTTAAACAATAGATTACATAATATATTAAAATAATACTTTGCTAAAATCTGTAATTTTGCAATAATACTTTAATTGTATTATATTATTACTATTACGATAATGTAATAATATATTTACTTTGTAATATACTTGTAATACTATAATTATATTATTTTAAATATTGTGACATTGCCATAAATATAATTATTTTAATATTAAACTCAATTTTGATTTTAAGAAACTTTTAATATAAACTAAATTTTTATAGCTTATTTGTAATATTATATTATATATTAAAATCACATATTATAACGTAGTAATTATAATTAAACTTTGATATAACAATCATTTAAATATTATTTTAGTCTATTTGTATCTCAAAGCCACTAAAACTTTCTTTTATAAAATATTAGCACAGGGCTTAACCATCCTTATTTTATTAAATAAAAACTGAAATATTTATAACAAATAAAAGTAAAATTGGATAAAACAAAAGTAAAGGCAAAGAAATAGATAGTGAAAAAGATAGAGGCAGTGAGATAGGCAATAAAAGAGGTAGAAATAGAGGCAGAGGTGAAAGCAAAGGTAGAGGTAGTGGCAGAAATAGAGATAGAGGTAAAGGTAAAGACAGGGGTAATAAAAAAATGATAGATAAATAATATTTTGTCATATTTTTATTTTCATTCAGATTTTGATACAATTAATATAACTATTATATAATTTTAGTTACCAAATCTTCTATTAAATATAAAAGTAAAAATACAAATAAAGAATTTGATTCAAATAAAAAATACAATTTAAACGGATAATCCAATTTAGATTTAAATAAAGAATCTGATTTGAATGAAAAATTTGATTTGCATAAGGTATCTGATTTTAATGAGGAGTTTGATTTGCACAAGGAACCTGATTTGAATAAGGAATCTAAACTACAAAAAAATAAAAGAATACTTGTAAAAAGAAAATTGAATTACAAAATTTCTATTAGAAAAAATAAAAGAAAATTTGAATCAGAAAAAACTGAACTATAAGTTAATACTATAGATGCAAATACTAAAAAAAAGTAATTAAAGAAATGCAATTCTTAATGTGAACTTTTATTAAAGTAAAATCTCTAATTTGAATAATATTGGTAATGATGGTAAGTAAAATAATTTTATTTATATATTTTATTGTATACTATAAAAAATATTATTAATTTATTTTAAATTTAAGATTATACATTAAGAGAATTGTATATCCTAAAATCTGAAATTACTTTATGTGATAATATAATGATATTAGATGATTAATTCATAAATGATATTTTTGATTAATATGATAACAATTTATCTATAGATCTTTATAATCAACAAGATAAAATATATAACTCATTTACAAATGCTAATAATCAATAATTATTAATATCAAATATGTCAAATTCATCAAATATTATAACTATCATGACAACATCATTTTAATTAGCCTATTTAAGAATAAGCTTAAAATTTGCTTATTTATGTCACAAAGACAAGATTTTGTTAACTTAACCTTAAATATAATGAAAGTAAGTGATCATGAACCTGAAAATATTCAAAATAAATCAAACAAATCTAATATACTTTTAGATAAAATAAATTTAATATTTCTCTTATTTTACTATATTAAAAATATTTATTTAATATTTTATATTTTAAAAACTAAGAACTTGAAATTTTACAATTGTATTTAAAATGCTTGTTTTTTCATATAAGATCTATAAATAAGCAAATAATTTATACATTGACAAGAACTCTGTTTCCAAATATTAATATAAGTAGAAAATCTAATCATGCTGCACTAGAAGTATGAACTTTCAGAAATTATTGTGACTACAATATGATGCTATGATGAGAACTTTGAAATTTAGTGCCAGAATTTATTAAAAAATATCAGTAATATCTAAAATTATTAATAAGTATTAATATTAGTAGTATTAATAATATATTAATTTATAGATTAACTAAGGTAATATAGCCAATAACAGAAATATATAACTTCTAAAAATTTTGATATATAATATAATGAATATATTTTACAAAATACTTCATTTCATTTAATAAAACTTCAAGATTTTATAAAGAAAATAATAATTATAAAAGTTATTACGAAGAGAATAATAATGAAAATTATTATGAAAAGAATGATGATAAAATTTATTACAGAGAGAATAATGATGTAAGTTACTATAGAGGAAGTGATGATAATGAAAGTTACTATGAAGAAAATGATGATAATGAAAGTTATTATAAAGAGAATGATGATAAACAAGTAGAATAATCTGACTCTAATAGTATAGAACCTATTCAAACAATAATAGATGGTAAAGCTGATTTTAAATCTTTATCAGGAGAGTATGGTCTTTATTTTCAGAATTTTACAGAAATAATATTTTTTACTTAGATCACGAAATATATGATTAGTAAGTGAAGCTGTCCTATATTTCTTTTTACAAAAAATTTTAACTTATTATTAAAATAAACTATTTAGTAACAAAAGTATATGATGATCTTATATGTATTTTAAAGTATACTAAATTTTAACCAGATTATATAGTTAAAAATATTCAAAAATTATAATTATTATATAATTGACTTCTGTTACAAATAATAAAAAATATAGTATTTCTATTAAAAATATGAAAATACTATCAACTTCAACATCTATTAAAGATGCTTATACTATATCAATAACTAAACATATAAAAAGAGTCTTGAGAAATAATAATTTGTATTCACAGATATATTTTAGACCAGGTATTAAAACTAATGAAAAATCTGAATTTTGATATGATAAAATATAGCAAAAATCTCCTCTATTTAGACAATTGTCAATTGAAATAAATATGTTTAATTATAATAATAAATTTTAAACATTACTAATTATTAACTATATTTAAGTATTATATACTACAGGATCTTTTATTCAATATGAATATAGAAAAGAAGAATAGGAAAAATTCTTGTAATTGTTACAACTTCTAGTAGTATCAAATTAAAAATTTAGCTTTTTTATTATAGTGATGAATTATTAAGAAATATTACAAGTTCAGCAAAAATAAAATGAGCTAAAGCTAGAGAATTATGGTTAAGTAAAAAATCATATTTTATTGATCTAAAAAATATTCTTAAGCTACTACTGTATGATTTCAAGATATTTTGCAACCTAATAATTATCAATTTTATGTTAATAAAATCTTATATAGTATCACCGTAAAATTCTTTAATTTGAGGTGATCACGTTATCAAGTCTCTACTCAAAATTTCTAACTGTGACTTATTGCAGTCAAGATGTTAAGATCTGCTTAACTCTTAACTTTACTAAATTTACGCGTTAGACTTATACAAATCTATCAAGTATGAAGACTTGAAAGATGAGATTATGAATAATTTTAATTAAAGAATTTAGATGATGAACTCAATTACAAATAATGTGTAGGAATCATATCAGATTATATGAAGACATGAAGAGGCAGAAAGATATAAGTTTTGAATAATTCCTTTATTAATATTAAAACTTGTATTTGTAAGAGAGTTTACAAATATGCAAAAAAGTTAATTTACAATATAGGCAAAAGTCTATCTATTTATACAAAATTTCTTTTGTCATGGCTAATTAATTACTATGCTATAAACTAACTAATTTAGCAAAATAAAATATAAGTAAAATAAATATATTGAGAATAATAAAAATACGTAAAATAATAAAAATATAAAATATAACAAAAATAACAATAAGATTTAAAATATTAAAAATACGTATAACACTAAATATTCTTAAACTTCATTTAATTTGTAAAATTATGATTATCATCAGTATTTGAAAGATCTTCAGAATTACATAGATCCTCCATATTTTCAGAATTCACAGAATTCTCAGTATTTTCAGAATTTTGAATTAAGAGATCGTTATACTGCGTTATTCATGTAACTTCATTATGATTGGCTAATTGCTCTGTTGATAGTATATTTGATATCTTGTGAGTATTTCAGTAATAAGAACCCTAACAATTATATTTGCCATTTTTTAAATTTTCTGTTTGAAATTATATTTAACATTATTCTGTATAGGAGAAATATTTAGAAAAATTTTGCTTTCAGTTCAAAGTTAGTTAAGTCATAAAATAAAAAGACATATATAACCGATGTAATAGTTTCAATAATTTGAGTATCATTAAAAGATCTTCTAATTGAAAAATCTGATTATATTTTTATAGCTGAACGTCAAAGTATAGTTAATAAAGATCGAAGAGGAGTTGAAAAATGACTAGATATTATATTCATTGCTAATTATAATAATAGGTCATATAAATTAATTTATGGTAAAAGTTCCATATCATTTGTGACAAATAAAAAAAGAAAAATGATAGGGTAAAAATTTGGAAAGAGATGAACAATGAAATATATTAGGCTTACAAAGAATGCAAGTCTGACAAAGATGATTTTGGTATTATTGAGATCCAAATTGCCAGAATTGAGATGTATTTAAATATTCTCATTCAAGATATGGATGAGATACATCATTTTTATAATTTGTGTACAGTTAAAATTCTGATACAGCCAATAGATAGGAATACAGTATTTAAATTTGTTGAACTTTATTGACAATACGAGTATATAAAATGTAATTCTTATATTTTACGTGCTTAAAATTAATACATACTTATAATTATAGAATATCTTGCACATCAATATATTTCTTCTATATTATATGCTTTCAACTAGTTTAGTAGTAATATAGAAAATAGCTCCACAGTATCTTCTCTACCAAGATTATCATCATCACAAAAAGAAAGTCTATAAAATTTGAAAAAAAATAATCTAATTATTATTTGTATTTACTATTTTAATAAAATGTCCTGGTGGCTGATTATTTTTAATATTCTCTATATTTTTTTTTACTTACAGGCTGTAAGGGAAAATCATATGATTTTTACTTTTGAATATATAAAGCATAAATAATACTATATCACATAAGCATGCAATCTAAAATAGATGATTCCAGTGAGACCAATTTATTAAAATAATGCACTAGCGATTTTGAGGTTAAGAACAATAAAATTAAGGCTAAGAATATTGAGCTTAAAGCCAGAATTGCGAAATTGAAAGACAAGCAATCATAAAATGAATTAATAAAAAACTTGCTATTTGTATCACAAAAAACATGATTATGTATTAATTTGGCAAAATTTCTTTAGTGTTAGGATATCTCTGCTAAATGATTTTTTCTCATTGACCATTGGTTAAGTGTCATATGCATTTTTGATCAGAGTTTTCTAGCAGATCTCTCACTACATTGATATATATGACTATATTTTTGTAAAATTTCTAAAATTTCTGAATCTATAAAATTCTCAAGATTTTTATTAGTTACCTATAGTAACAATAACTGGTATACTAACACCATCTTTTCACGTATATTACTCAAAGCAACTTAACCAGCTTTCTTGTTTCATCAAAATAGATATATAGTGACATCTTACATCACGAAAATATCTATTATCGCTAAAATAGGTAAATAGTATCCATACCAAAGTGAAAGATTTGTTAAATAAGGCAGTTAAAAATTATATTAAGCAAAAAAGTGTTAAAAAATGAAGCCTATTATTAGCAACTGTAAAACTTCGTTAAGGCAAGAAAATGAAGAATTGTGTATATCAAAGCAGGTATTAAAAAAAAGATTGAAGAGCTTTTCGACTTGCAAGAGCAATATAAGTCTTATAAGGTAGCTATGACCAAGTCTTTAGAAGAGAGTAGTAAGAAAGTCACCCAATTATCAAATTAGTAGCTTTTTTTAAAAGTATAATTTCTAATATAAAGAAAGCTATTGTATTAGCAGAAAAGTTCATTGACATATTAGAGAATAAATGCTAGCATCTAGAGGATATTATTTCTGTTAAAATAGAAAAATTATCACTCTTATTAATCAGATCCTTTTCAAAATAAAGCATAGTGATGTAACTATAAAACTGAAAATATATTTTAGCATTTATGAAAAAAAATTATAGATGAAAAGGTATAATGAATTTGAATATAATCTAAAAACTAAGAAAAAATATACATTTCGTTCTTAAACTTAAGAAATTCTACTCATCTAACTTCAAAGAAGAATTTTAGTCTAGTTTAATCGCTAATAGATCATCTATCAGCTTAGTGAAATCAAAGACTACAAATTTTTATCTTGCAAATGCTTATCAATGATTTTAGACATTTTTTTTGAATCATCCATATATTGATGTATGACTTTATGGATATCATTCTGGCTATCACTGCCTCAGAATATATCTAGATGTGAGATATTTTCACGAATTATCTTCAGCATAGCTTGATATTTCTGAGTCATATATATAGGGAATATGTTTTGATGTCGTTCATTAATAAAATAAAAGACTATACTTTTTTCAATTCAATACAAAGATCTTTAAAAATAACAACAGTGCTTCTTTTTGGAAAGAATTTTCTTATATCTGAAATCTTTTCTACCTTTATTGTTTAAAATGTGATATTCTCTTAATATAGTGTAGGACTATTCGTAAAAATATAGATAGCATTTTTAACTAGTTCTCATTTAGGTTTGGCATGCTTTCTAACTAAAATGAGATCATTATTTTTAATATATCTATTTTCCTTCTTATCTTTAAACATACGTTGGAATTTGTTACCTAAAAAAGATTGATAATCATATTAGTTTTTTCACTATGTAAGCCTTCAATAACTAAAAGAAGAAAAGGCCAATCTGGATTATATTTATTGCCCTTTATTCGCTTCAAAGATTTTCTGAAAATCTCGTCAATATTATACTTAAAGAATTCCATATAGTATTATATATCGAAATGAATTTCTTAGTAAATTTCTGAGATCACAGATTTTACAAATTCTTAGCAATCTCAAATCTTGATCATTACTATTAGTAATATTTTTTTATCATGTGAGCTTTCAAGGATTAGGTTTCACTTTATTCAAAAACCCTTTCTCAATTAGAATATGTCTGATATAGGACAAGAGATCAGTTGTATAAGGAACTTCAATGAAGCATATTTCTTAATTCTTACAAGTGTCTCGCTTCTTCTGATCATATTATCTTTGTATTTCTAAACTTCCACTCTTCCAATGATACAAACTATTATGATGATAATGTTAAGAACTTTGGTATTCGAATGCAATTTAAGGAATGGTATATGGGAGATTAAAATCAAAAGAGATAAAGTCCTCATTTTTATCATTGATGGTAATATTTGCAACTTTTTCTATATTAGATTAGATAACACATCTTTTTACCCAGAATCTTTGGGATTTTTCAAAAATAAAGTGCATTAGAGAGGAACATACAGAGATGCAATTTCTCATTATACTCATTGAGATGCATCTCATCCAAAAAATTAGGCCTACATAGTGGAAATTTCTTACCTAATAGATCCTTGAAAATGTAATATACATTTCTTTCAGCAATGTAGTGGTATAGAGGGTACTATTCAAATTTTTTTATGATGTATTTTAATGGATACTCCTATTAATATACACTATTTTTACAAGACTAAAGATAAACATTATGACCATTTACTTGCCCAGTTCTTCTTAGGCATTGGCTACCACGTTTTTAACATATTGATGAGCTTCAGTTAAATTATCATTAGTAATTTTAATATAATAGACAAACTCAGTAGAATGATATTTTCACATAAATCCATCAGGTGGATACTTGATTTTATCAGGTTCCTCAATCACTTAAAGCTTCTTATATTTATAAGGTCATTTGGAATTCTGTTTTATCAAGTGAGCAGTTGATTCAATAAGCTCGTTCTCAAGATAATATAAGACTGATTGTGATGGATTTCTTCTAATAACAACTTTTTTGATTTTATAAATACGCAATGACTAGTATAGATTAATTGCTTAATGCCTGTAATCACTTTCTAGTTTACCCAATTTCAATAGATTTCTAACCACTATATCCTTCTTTAACTTTATCTCTTCATGCCTTCTAATTGTCTATTTAGCTTTACTAGAGGTTTTAATTCAACTTTGTCTAAAGTTTTAGCATGAGCTGGTAACATTCTGATAAGATGAGTTCTGCTATTATTCAAAAGTCAATGTATTTTTGAAGGATTTTATTTCAGAGCCTTAAATGTTTTCCTTCAATTAATCGCCTTTCTATAGCGTATTAGATCTTATATATTAGTTTTACTAAATTTTTCTTAAATGCTTTAATAAAAGCCAAGCTCTCAAAATTATAAAGATTGACAATACTTATAGTAATATTGTACTATTGCAACCCTCGTAAAAATGCATGTAAGAAGATTAGAAGGATCCTTATATATTTCTTTGATTGTGATTTAGATTTCTAAACTATTTTTTGATATTAATAAATGCTTAACCTTAAAATATGTTGCCATATCTATGACTAGAAATCTACAAACAAATACCCTTTTACCATCCTGATTATTATGAGTATAAAGCTAAATATCACATTGGTTGATCTTATTTGGGATTTTAATTTTTGAAAAACTTGCTTCAACTTTATATGATAATAGTTGTATATAAATTTAGTAGCTATATTGATATTTTACCTATTTCATAATATTTTGTAATCAAAAAAAATATTCTTCCTCCTGACACGCTTTATGTATTTTTTTTGAATTAGGATAAAAATCAGATATATTATAATATAAAAGCCTACAAACTATATGGAGCTCATCATATAGATTTATTACAATTTGGGATTGACTCATTCTTAAGACAGAAATATTATGATAGTACTATAAATCAAGACTGAATAATAGAATATTTGATTTAGTATATTTACAGCTTTTAGATATGAATCAGAAGCTTCGTAGTAAGCTTCAAGATGAGATTTTTATTAATAAGAATAATGAGAAAAAACTTCATTCTCTTGTAAAGAAGCTTGAGCAATATTATTGAACTATCTTATTATAGGATAATACTATTATAGCTTACAAAAAAGAGGTAGAGAAACTTAAATCAGAAATATCTGATTTGTGAAAATAGCTTAAGATTTTATAATAGGATAAAAAATTCAAGAATGAGGTTAGATTCATTCAAGATGGCCAAATAATAGAGTTTGAAAATAAGGTTAAAAATCTTAAAGCAAGAATTCAGATTCTCATAGATAAAAAAATCTCAATAAATGCTTTAAATATAACAACAACTAATCTTATTGCAAATTTTAATAGAGGGTTAGATTGAATTAAAAATCACATTAGAGGGTTGATATACCTATATAAAATTTCGCTAATGTTATAGATAGAATTAGAGACTCATTAAATACTATTCAGGTTACTTTACAAAATATCACAACTGAGAGAGAATGTCGCTGTAGAAAAGGATTGGTTATATTCATATAATGTTAAACTTGTAGAACAATTAGATGGTAGACGTTTCTTTGTCACAGAAAAATTAGTTTCCCATCTTAGATCACGAAAAAACTATATCATCCATTACCAAGAGCTCTAATATTATGTAAAATTAAGTATAATTGTAGATGAAGTTTCAGAGATATTCTTCTTCAACCAGACTAACTAGCTTGAATCATATATAACTTTTAATACTAAGAAACGTAATGAGGCTAAAAAAACTGAAAATACATTTTTGAGTGACTTTTTCAAACTTATGAATGTATCAGTATATGGCAAAACTATGGAAAATGTTTGCAAGTATCAGGATGTTAAGATTATGAAGAAGAATAATGAGCAAAATGAAAAAATTTTCTTGAAAAAGGTCTGCAAACCCTCATTTAAGTATGCTAGGTATCTTAGTAATATGCTAATAAGAATACATATGGGAAAGGTCAATGTAACTCTTAATAAGCCTATCATAGTCAGAGCATTTGTCTTAGGACTTGGTAAGCTTTACATGTATGAATTCTAGTATGGATATATGAAAAAAAGATATAGTGATAAAGCAAAGCTTGACTATATGGATACAGATTTATTTATATATTATGTTGAGACTGAATATGTTTATAAAGATATGGATGTGTGACCAGACCTCTTTAATCTTAATGGAGATCAAACTGTCGGCAAATATAAGGATAAAACTCCAGGTAATATAATCACAGAATCTATGCATATTCGCTCAAAATTATACCATTACGTCTTAGCAGATAAATCAATAC
Source organism: Funneliformis mosseae (assembly GCA_910592005.1). Lineage (NCBI taxonomy): Eukaryota > Fungi > Glomeromycota > Glomeromycetes > Glomerales > Glomeraceae > Funneliformis > Funneliformis mosseae. Next base: position 18,795 of record CAJVPP010000704.1, read on the forward strand.
AGTCTAAGTATAAGGAGATTAATAAGAAGGGTATGAGTGATATGATCACAAATACATACATGCTAGCTTTAGAAGGATCCTTACTAGATGATCTAGTTGATAAGTCTAAATTGATAGAACAAGAGGTTAAGGACTTGATTATGCGAACTGAGGCAGATCTTATGACTCTAGTATATCAAGATTATCTCTTTGGTAAGGAAGTATTATGAATGGATAATTGTGACGCAGCTTATGTGATACAAAAGATTGACTAAATTGACATAAGTGATATATGTGATATGTCAGACATATGTGACATAACTGACATATTTGACATAGTTGACATATTAGATTTAGTTGATATATTAGACATAGTTAACATAGTAGACATATTAGTTATATCTTTATATGTAAATTATTTTATATAAATAGATAGCTTTTTAGTTCATGTAAAGGGAGAGATAGATAGAAACTTAACAAGATAGTTTTAGTAGTTTTAGAGGCAACTGGCCTACTGCGTCACCTTTTAGCTTTAGTATTTCGTTTCTTTTCTTTTCTTTTCTTATTTTCTTTTATTTTCTTTACTTTTCTTTATTTTTATTCTCTATATTATTATTTTACTCGTGAATAAACACATTATTTATAAATACAATTTACTGGCAATCTGTTAAATCGTAACTCACTGTAATCATATAAATACTTTTGATAAATTGTTTGAATTAAAACTTACAAACTGTTGAAAGATTACTGTGCAATTAAAAAGAATAACTGCTTGAACATCCCGTCTAACAGTCGTAGTTTATAAGAATTACACGTTAATAGTATTCTATATCAAGAATATAGGTATTCGATCAAAAGACCATATATTATCTCTGGTCGAATCTGAGAAAAGGGCCCTCTGCCCAATAGATACTAAACGTTAGATATTATTAGATGGGATAACCACTTTACCATATGAGCATTGGCATATTATGATTTATAAGAATATGATCAAAGATGATATTTCCTATAAAGAGGTTGAAAAAAAAGCTATAAGGGCTAAACTTTCAGAAAAATACCAAAATGAATGTATGTCTCACATATTCAGCTACTAGCAATAAGCTAGACTTGTGAGTGAGTTGAATCAGCTAAGTCATAGAGTTTACATAATTATTAGATTTTTTTTTCTAGAGCGATAAATATTCAGTTATAGAAAAGATGATAGCTGAATATTTATTTAATAATAGTTTTCAGCATAACCCAGTCTATGATATACACAACAGAGGATATATTGATAATTTTGTACAAGTACTAATTCTGTATGAACTTTTTAAAAATACAGAGGACGCAATGTCAGCGACTAAGGTATTAGCTAAAATAGTTCTATCTACTAATGTCAGTATAGGTTTGATCAGAAAATATCCAAATAATATTGATATTCCAAATGAATTTTACAATTTAGTAAAGGCATTTTATTATTTGATTCTAAGAGAAAGAGAAGGGTTGGATGACAAATACCCTCTCCTACAGTTTAATAAAACAAGGAGGTATAATTATTAGATTTTTTTCTAACGCAATAAATATTTAGTTATAAAACATAACACTAAAAAATGACTTATGTAAATTGTAAAATTTGGCAATTCTAAGGTGATAATGATAGATATCAGAAAACCTGTTTCAGAGCAATAAATAAAGAACACGAATACTATACAGTTAAGGCTCTAATTAACACAATTTCTAGTATAAATAAAATTAGCAAAAACTTAGCTGATAAGCTTAGAAGACGATATGAAAAGCATTATAAAAACAAAAGAGTGAAAAACTCATTAGGCACTATAGATTGCTTAGATATATCTTTCTGATACAAAGAAAAAGATAGACTAGTCTCTGATAATGACGAAGCTTTTAATGATTTTGAGGTTGTTACGAAGTTAGGAAAAGCTGATCTCATATTAGGAATACTATAGTTATGGATACGTGAAGCAAAAATAGATATATGAAAAAAAGGGATAATAATATATGATAGTTTTGTGTCATTTTGTAAGTATCCAAAAAATAAAGAATATTATTATTCAAAAACAGATGATTTTGATTCATCCAAGTCTGAAATGGAGGAGTTAGTTGCATCTGAGTATTATTCATCCAGATACTGATTCTGCTTCTATGTAATTAGACAAGCCTAGACACAATGTTTATTCCTTGTAGATCAATTGTAGCTTGATAAATAATGTGCAGTAATATTATGGTAATCATTATATGTTACAGGAATAAGCAACTACGCATAATAATTTATTCTCAAACTTGCTTGAATATTCTCAAAATTATATAAAGCCCTTTAATGATCTTTACATATGAATAGCGTTAAATTTTTTGGTGAAACACCTTTGACTGATCACCCGTTAGGTTAATTTGCAACTCAGAATCGATTAGTGAAAATTCAAAGACTTTCATATTTTGCGATGATCAACTGCGAAAGGAATATAATTATAAAAATGGTGGATGTATAGGAAGGCTTAAGTAAGAAAAAAATAAAATCAAATATATATATTTTTGTCAAAGTCACCCAGACTCTTCAAACTATCAAACTACATAATTTATCATTTTCTAAAACTATTCTGCAAAATGTTCTTAAAATTTGAAAATTTTTCTATTGCACTCTTTACTATCATATTCATCATTTATAAGATGCACCTTTAAGGCATCATAACGCTAAATATGCTTTAGGCTTTTTTTTTTTAGAAATATAATTATCTATATAAGTCTTGTGATCTTATTCATCTATTTTCACTGAGAAAGACCTAGGAAAATAATAATCCTGAAATCCTGAAGATAAAAAATGATCTCTAGAAAATGCGTAAAGAGGCTGAATGGAGAAATGATGCAATCTTTCAAGATATAATATTCTTTTGTATGACTGATTTTTTAACATTTTTTAGGATAAGATCTAATATGATTTATTCTCTTTCTAGCCAGCTCTAATCAGTTTTCAGCTACAAGTAATATAGACTTCCACCAAAAGTCTTTGAATACCATTTTTTAAGTGTGATTTCATATGGATAACGTCATGTGACTTTATAATACTGCGGTCATATAATGTTCTGGACTTTGTTTACATAAGTCAAACCTAATAAATGTGCATTTAGTTTGTTTATTTTGATTTTAAATTAAAATAAACTTTAATCTTCTGAAAACAATGAAAATGATCCAAGAATTAATAGTAAAACAACGTGGCTCTATATTTTTTTATCATCAACGTGGCGATAGTTACCAAACTATTTCTGAGACCATCAGTTATGAAATGTCAACAGTATTTTATACTTTAAAAAGAATAGATGACACTGGAACTACTAATTTGAAGCCTCGTTCTGGTCAACCACCTCTTATTGAACCTTATAACAAAACTGATTCAAGCGACTTGTAACCAATGATAAAGGAAAAAATCGTCACTTATGCACTGCAGAAGTTCAATAACTTTGGAAAAAAAAGACCAGCCAAGATGTTTTAGCTTGCACTATTGGCTGAACACTTTGTGCAGTTACGCTAAACAATTGTCTTGCTCGATAAAAACCTCTAATCTCACCAACAAATATAGAGGCACATTTTGCATAATATTTGAATCACCAAAGCTGAACAAAGAATGATTAGTCGAAAGTCATGTAGAGTGATGAATCGACCTTTTCTCAATTCCAACAAAGCTGATATAGTCAAGTGTAGCAGAAACCTTAGGAAAAATGAAACATTTCTTATATTTCTACTACAGTGAAACACAGCCCTGGCTAAATGTTTTGGAGATACTTTTCAAAACAAGGCTTGGGACCCATTGTTCCATTATTTGGAACAGCAAATGGTGCTTCACATGTTATCTTCTTTTATAAGCACGTTATGCCAACTATGAGACATGCATTTCCAAATGGTAATGGTATATTCTAGGCGAATAATGCTTGCCCTCATAAAATGAAATTTGCAAAGAAATTTTATGCAAAAATGATCTGTACGTACTTCTATAGCTGGCTCAAAGTTCAGACCTTAATCCAATTGAGAATCTGTGGACTGATGTTAAGAAAAGCATTCGTGAAAGGAAAAAAAGCCTTCAAATCTTGCTGAACTCAACCGATATGTTAAGAAGGTATGGCGAGAAATTCCTATACATACTATTAAAAATTTGATTGATAGTATGCTGTAGCAAATTCAGACTATAATTAAAGCAAATGGAGGCCCGACCAAATACTAATTACTTAGTACAAAATGTATAGCATATCATATATTAATAAATATATTAATAAACTTTTTTTCAATAAACTTTAAAATTTTGAGTTTTATATTGAGCTAAAAGGTGTTCAGAGATTTTTGGCGGGGGTCTATATATCAATTAGATGATATTCCATTTATAGTGAAGATATAGAAACATATTGGATTGAGTTTTCAGCTCTCTTTAATCAAAGAAGAAAAGAGAAGGTTGTTTCTTTGTATAATTATATAATATATTATCTAATAAAAATGAGGTTAGACTTAATCCAGCCATATTAGCGAGTTTTTATAGATATCAAACAATTTTGAGGGTAATGACAATGGATAAAATAAAGGTTTAGGTTGATAGAGAAAATGAAAAAAAGATGGTTAGTTTTTCGAGAAGCAGTAGTAGCAGTAGTAGTAATAATAGTAACACTTTCAGTAAAGGTAGTAGTGTAAAATAAAAATGATGTTAAGATTCTCATTTATAGCTTAAAATCGAAGAACTCCCTTCCTCTTTGATAGCATCATTTATTTCAATCGCTTCTTCAGCATTTTTTGATTTGCTATATATTTGAAAAATTATTAATAAACTTCGTTCATTTGTATCAAATTTTTTTTTTGTAAAAACCATTACCATTGGTAACGATCAGAAGATTCAGATAATTTGCATTTTTTTTCTTATAAAAATGGAACATCTTAGCACTATGATAGTTCTTGGAGAATATTGTGAAACTGTCAGAAAGCCAGGGTGATTCCTGTGATATAATATACATCATACATCTCTGATTAATAGATCTGAGAATAATTAAGCTATTATATTATTTCGGATCTAATTTAACTGAATTATGACATCAGAAGATTGATTCTATTAATCATGAAAAATCTACAAATTGATTTAGATGCATATGAATATATACGACTCCTTCAGCCTTCTTCGGTTATAGACCTTCAGAAGAAAGCTTACTATTATTTTTATAATGTGATCCTTTCTCCTTAATATATTGACTGCAAGTGACAATATTCTAATAATAGCATATCTAGATAGTATATCTGCTAAATTACCTTTTTTAGAAAAAAGAAATTAGCATAGCTAGGATAAAAAACTCTATATAAGCCTCCCAATATGTTTGTAATCGAATAAAAATAAATTTGATATTTTATTATAATATATTTATTACAAACTGCTATAATGATAAATATTCACTAAAAAATACTATAAGTCTTATTTATTGCAAATAATCACATATAATTATTAAATATACTCAGATTAATAGTTAAGATCATTTTAAATAATATTTATAATAAAACTGTACCTAAACCCCTCTGTTCTGGATATGATATGGAATATGTTGCTAATTATTATCGCGGTCATATAAATAAATAGTTTAAAAAAGTGGTTGAAATAGAAAAATAATATGATTATTTGTCTATTATTAGATTCTATGAAACACCTCAGCAATAGGCTAATTGTGTAAGAGATTCTCTGCAAAAATTACTTTCTAAGTGAGAATATAGTTTATATCATATATACAGCCTTTTTATTTTATTCGAACAAGTGGAATCCAAAATATACTGTGTTAATGGTGAGTTATATGAAGACTACTTTGGATATTATAAACCTAGTATCTATAAAAGTCAGATGATTATCTGTTTCAAATGCTGGAAATTGGTAAAGATTACTGAAGTAAAGCTTAGAAAAGTATATTATGATGGATAGCACAGATGGGCCTATGAAGTTGAGTCTGAAAATTTGATAAAGAATCATTAGGATTGCTCTTGCTTCAAGGCTAAGACTATAACTATAACAAATAATACTATACCTAGTGTTAAACAAGAAATGTTTTCACTAATTTCTTATCAATCCTCAAATTACAAAAGCAATATAAACAGATTATTTATCTCATCTCTATATGTAAACAAAATAACTTACTAGGTTTCTTTGAGATCCTACCATCTATAAACCATCTTAATTGGCCAAAAGACACTATTTTAAGATTGAGAGATAGGATAGAAATTACAATTGTTTAATTGGATGACTGATTGATTCTGAAAAATGTTTTAAATATAGATTATTACTTTATTAATATATAACTATTCACACATATTTTTTTTCTTGCATGATCTGCCTATTTCTTAATCAAGATCTTGAATATTATCTTAATAAAAAATATGTATGCACTACTATGCTAAGCGTCTTATGACTAATATTTTAACATATGTGATATAAATAAAATGTGTTTCTGATCCTCGTTAAAGTATATATGATGTAATATGTAATAGTTTGCAAATTATCTGTGAAACTATACTTGTGTGATAAAATAATTTCATACATAAACTGATCTCTAAAATATTTTGAATATTTTTCTATCTATCTGAATAGCATTTATTTATGAATTTATTTCCTTTGATACTAGAGACTATTCCTATTAGATTTCAACTGAAGTATATTTATATAATGTTAATAAGCCTTTATTACTAAGTGGTTGAGCAAGTGAAATAAAGAAAAAAAAAGTATGTATATACATACCTCCAGTACCTTTGTAAATATTAAGATCTTCAATGCACATTCTACATACCCTTATTCTCTAACATGGGTGTAAAACTCCAATGCATATTCTCCCGTCTCTTTCCTAACATGAATGTAAGCCTAGAGGGTCATAAATAGAGCTATTTAAAAGAAAAGTATAGTGAAATTATTATACCTTTACATTATTTTTTTACTTCGTCTAAGAAGCTTTTCACTAATATTTAACTTTTTATTCTATCTAAACATGAAAGAGTTTCTTTTAACCAGAGAACCCCTCGATATTGTCAGAATATCTACAGCATTATATACGAGTAGAATAAGGTAAATGAATAGGTATCCTTAAAAAGGAAGTGAAGAACTTTGAAAATATTTTGAAGCGAGTTTTAGAACAAGTCCCCTCAGATGATGTTGAGTGAAAAAAAAGCTACAAAGTTTTAGTATCAGAAAAAAATTAGTGAAACAGGTAAGGCATTAAACAATAATCATAATAGATATGTGAATATAATGTCACGTATTTCTTTAGGTTTTCTGACATATTTATTAGTGAATGCACTGTGTTTAATGTGATATCACTTCCACATGACAGTAACTAGTAATATATGCATAGTGAGGTTCCTTTCTGATTGGACTTCTGCTAGTATTCTGATATTATATGAAAATGGAAACCTAATCTGATCTCGTGAAATATATTTCATTTAATTTATCAAATATATCATTAGCCTAATCTAAGATACTATATTTTAGGTGATGACTGCATTTGAAGATTTATGTTTACTTACAGGAATGAAAGCTTGGTAATAGATTCTGAATTATAGCCTGAAGATGCTAATGCAAACTTACAGCTTTTAAAACGTAATATTGGGCGGGCTATAAATAATACTTCTGACTATGAGAAAACTATGTGGCAAAAAATTGAAACTGAATTAGAAGAAGTTGATATTGAAAGCCTTAGATTCAATCATCCTATATATTTCAGAGTTCTTGATATTAGATCTGAATTTTTCACAGAAATGCCTATTTTATTTTGTGATATTTTTAAGAAACCTTTTCAAGAATATAAGTTAAAACATAGTAATATAATTTTGGATAGCTGTAAGGAATTTATTCATAATGAGGAGTCAAAAATAAATTTGGATGAAGATTTGCATGATGTGAAATTTAAAAAGTGACTAGATAGTTCTGAAAAGTTTCAAGAAATAACAAGACGAATACTAGAGTCTTTGTAAGTTATTTTTTAGGTCATATCTTAAAATTTTGCTTTAGCGCTTTAGTCAGTCCATATGATTTTTTTCTATTATATTCTTTTGTAGGTATAAAGTTTGAAAATCGCCTAAGTATAAAGCTTATGTAAAGAAAGAAAAATCAATTAATAAAGAATCATATTGGAACTAAGCTATTAAAATCACCTTACGGCAGTGATATACATTTTTAATGTTTCAGAGATTTGTTATCCTAGCTATATGTCTCAGCTATATGTTCTAACCTGTCCCACTCTATGTTCCAAAGGTCTTATTTGTCCCATTTATGTCCTATCAGCGTCCTATCGGTGTTCTATTAATGTCTTATGACAACACTGCCTTATAGGATAAGAAATTGATTTTGAGTAAATAATGATTAAAAAATGCTACGTCACAGTAAACATTTTTAACTAATAATAAATTGTTCTATTTTTAAATATTAAGTCGAATTAATTATTAAGACAATACTAAAATTTATTATTTAAAATTTTTACTATTAAATTATTATTTTATAATATTTTAAAATTTTGCTATTATAAAATATATAAATTTTATTATTTAAAATTATTTTTTTTTTTTTTTTTAACGATGTGGCACTGCCAATAACTTTATTAAATTTATTTTAGAAGAAATACAAAGTAAAT
>CAJVPP010000705.1:0-27383 GCA_910592005.1 Funneliformis mosseae
TTTATTTTATTATTTATTTAATTAAATTATTTAATAAAAATCATTTTATAGAATTTAAATAGTCATTATATAAAATGGACTGTTCTTATAAAAATACATACCAAATATTATTATGAGATATAGCTGAATTTCTTTATAATAATAATTCAAATAATGTTTTAAAATTTTGTGAATTAATTTACAGTTTAAAGATAAATATAAATAAATAAAATTTTATTTAAATATTTAAAAATAACCTTTTATTTTTTATATTAATAATAATAGAATTAGTATCTTTAAAATTTGATTTATCAAAAAGAAAACAATAATAATATGAAATATTTGCTTATAATATTTTAAAAAATTCATTTATTTCTAATTTTCAAACAACTATATCTACTAATAAAAGATAAATACAAAATGCAGAATATTCTAATAAAAGAAAGCATATATAAAATTATAAAATTAATAAAAAGAAATTTAAAATATTAAAATAATTTTATAAAATATATTTTTTTTTAAAAAAATAATAATTTATGATATTTTTTTATTAATATAAATTTTTGCAGATTTGACATAATTTCAAATTATCTTATTTATTTATTTGTTTATATAAATAAATTAGATGTATGCATGTAATTTTTTTTTATTTATAAATATATTTTTAATTAATTTTTTTTTTTTTTGTAAAATGAATTATTAGCATATTAATAACATCAGGATACGCCTTGTTTATTACAAGAATATTGCTATTTATTTAATAAATAAATATTATAATTTTTATTACTTTTGTTAATTTTTTTAAAATAGAAAAAATATAATCAGCATTATATAGGTATGCCTATTTTGAAGCAAGGATTTATTTATCTTTATACAAGTACTTTAAATTTTTTTTTAAATTTATTTTATTTTATATTTATATTTAAATTTATTTATTTTAAATATTTAATTTTATTTAAATTATGTATTAAAAAATTTTTTTATCTTTATATTTAAAATTATTTAAAAATATTCAATTACTATATATATTAAAAAAATTAAGTTATATTTATTGGGAGATTATGTAATATTATAAAATTATGTATTTATAAGTTAAAGTTAAAATTAAATAAAAGAAATATCATTAAATATAAATAATTTTTTAATAATTTATTTATTTCTTATATCTTAAATTAAATTTTTTAAATTTAAATTTTAATTTAGATTTCATTTATTTTTTTAATTTTAATTTTAATTTTTAGATTAATTATTTTTTTGATAAAAATTAATATTTATATCCTAAGAATTCTATAAAAAAGTAAATAAGTAGATGATTATTTTTTTTTTTTTTTAAAAAAAAATAAAAAAAAATAAAAAAAATATTAACTAATTTCCTTTATATTTTACTTTTGATCAAAAATAAAGATTTTTAAATCCTATAAAAAAAGATAATCTTTTAATTATTATAATTAAACACCCATTTGAAAAAAATAAAATTTTGCATTCATTATAATAGTATATTATACGTTATGAATTGATTTAAGCTTATTTAAAAGTACAAAAGCATCTTAATCTATTTTGCTAAAGTTTAACAGAAATTGATATAGTTGACATCAAGATATTCATATTTAAAGTTTATTATAACAAATTAGAACTTTGCATTTTACCAAATTATTTAATTTTTTAGAAAAAAAGTTAGTAAAAGTTGCTGATGTAAGAAATTTTATTTATTCAAATAAGTTATTTTAGTAATTTAATACTCAAAGAAATGCAGTATAATATGTGTTAATATTAATGTAATATTAACAGTCCTTTTATTTCAGTTCTGGTATTTATATCTTCTTGAAATTCTTCTATAATGAATCTCAAAATAATTGCTTACAGTTTTTCTTAAATATCAATAGATCGAGTGATTGAATCTGGATATTTTTGATCTTATTTGAAAGAGCTGAATTTATCGAATCTGCATATCAAATTAATAGAAATTAGATTGAAGATATTCATATTTAAATTTCATCATGACAAATTAGAATTTCACATTTTTATATTTTCATTTTTTTATTTTCCCTGGGGTTTGTTTATTTTTTTTTTTTTTTATCTTAACTATTATTTTTTTATTTATTTTATTTTATTTTTTTTTTTATATTTTTTTATATTTTTTAATTTTTTTTTTTATTTTTCTTATTTCTATTTTCTTTTTTTTATATTTTTATTCCCCCTCCATTGGATTTTTTATTTTTTTTTATTCTCCTTCTACTGGACTTTATTATTTTTATTTCATTACAATCAGACTTTTTATTTTCTATTTTTTTTATTATTTTTTTTTTAATTTATTTTGTAAGTTTTTTTTTGTATTTTCTTATTTTTATTCTTTTTCGTTTAGTTTTGTTTTTTTTATTCTTTTTTTATTTTTATTTTTTTATATTTTTACTTTTTTTTTCATTTCGTTGTTTTTTTTGTTCTTTTTTTTTGTTCTTTTTTGTTCTTTTTTTTTGTTTATATTTTTTTATTTTTTTTTCCTTTTTACATTTTTTTTTGTTGTTTTTTTGCAATTCGTTTCTTTTTACTTTTCTTTTTCTTTTTAATTTTTATTTATATTTTATTTTTGTTTAGTTTTTTATTTTATTTTTATTTTTATTTTTTTAGTATAAAAAGAATGAAAAATAAAAATAAAATAGATTTCGGTGGATATAGCATTTAATTAGTAAAATGCGATATAATGATTTTTTTTAATATTATAAAATAAATAAAAATAAATTTAAAAAATAAACGCATACTAATGGTGGAGTAAACTATCACGTGATAAATACAAAATTTGGCATCGTATCGTTCTGTACTAGTCCTATAATAGGGCGTAGTTATTGAGTATATGGAAAACCGGTACGGTACGATTTTGCAGATCAGTAAATTTGACATCGTACTGTACCATACTTGTTCTATAATAAAGCTTTATATACAGCCAGTACGATACGATACGATGTCAAATTTCACAAAAATTACTGATCTGCATAATCGTACTGTACTGGTCTGGCGAATCGTACCGTACCGGTTTTCTATCTACCCGATCCTTTATATTTCAGAATTGCCAGTTGCATTATGTTGAATAATTTGATTACCTATCCCTATTTAATTTCCATTATGGTTTCATATACTGGGCGATGATGAATAAAAAATATAACAGACATGATCTAGAGTTGACGCATTCATACTGTCGACCAGGGTTCTATACAAAGATAATAATTTAAAAAAAAAAGTACGAAAACTAAAAATTCCAAGTTTATAATTTTAAATTAAATAAATTCAAAATAATTTAAAAAAACTGTAGTGTCAGTAAAATTTTCGGCGAGATAATTCTTCTAATTGCTTGCGAGTTGTTTCACAGACTATTTTCTTGTGTCGGTTTCATGGTCGTAATCATAGTTAGTTTTAGGATTAGAACTAGATGTTAATTTATTGGTTACGAGATAGGATCAGTAATTAGGATTAGAGTTAGGATTGAGTTTAGCGTTTAATTAAAGATAAGTTAGGTTGTTGATCACTCTTTATCCTTTTTAAATTTTATTTACAAATTTCTTTTGAAAATACTTATCATTATTAAACCTTTTATTTAATAAAATTTGCGTTAGCGAACCTTAGGGAAAACTGTAATTAATTATAAATAACGGGATAATCTATCGTAATATAATTATTATTTTAGAAGTGACCGAGAAACACTTTTTTCAAAATCGAATGTGCAAATTAGTTTGCTTACTATAATTTTGTGGAAAAAACTTCATTGCGAATTATTATTAGTCTAATTTTTGCCATAAGTAATTATTTTATTCGCATAAATTAATGGACATATTACATTTGAGTTAAACTGTAAAGTTAATACCTTATTATTTTCGTCATTTCCATTTCCATAACAGGAAACTTCTTGGGTTCCATCTTCCAATAATTTGGGACAACTATAAAGTGATCAATCAGTAGTTACATGAATTAGGCTGATTATTTCACCATTCGAAAAATAACCAGAATAACGTCGAATGACCCCAGTCATCGTTATTATCTCTACCATAACAGATGGTCACTAAATATTATGATTTTTATAAACTTTAATTTGCAAGATGATTATTGTTAAAATATTAATTCCACAATCATACCTTGCTGATGCTTCGAATCCGGTATGTTTATAGGATGAGAATGTAAAGTCGCCTCCTCTGTCGCTTGATGCTTAATTTCAATAGTAGAATTAAATGGCACTGGATCACCCGTGTTTACACTCGTACCATAAGCTTCAATAACGATAAAAACGTCATTTTTCAAATCTAATTCTCGACCATTACAAACTGCCTTTACAAGTTTATAAAAAAAGTTACAATTTTAAATTTTCTAAATATAATATTATAAAGAAAAAATCACATTCGGAAAATACCACGTATTGATTTGTATCTGAATATTTTACTTTTTTAGTAGTCAAATATTTTCTAGTAGGTACATGAACAAGGACGACTTTCGTGCCATATTCAACTAGTTTATTCTGAAATAATAAAGTCATCGGAATGAGCTGGATTAACTTTATGTTCATGATGCGAAATTTTAAAATAACTTACATCTTCCTTCACTTCTTCGGCACATAAACGCCAGTTGAAATAGGGAACATTACTATTTAATAAGAAAGTTGATTAATTAAAATTTTGAATTTATTGCTATGATAAAACATACCAAATAGAACGTCCGAGATATAATGGTCCTTCATTGAAAACAACATTTTCCGTTTTTACGTTCTGGATACCATAGAATCCGACCCATTCACCATCATTGTAAATGTCTAATCTCTTTTCGGAATCAGAAAGCGTATATGCTAGATGATACCATTTATCCAACAAAAGTCCGTTACCAAAATAATAAATTCCTGCATCGTTAGTCCAGTTGCCGGTGAACCTAGCATGCAATGAAGATTTTTTTGGTACCAACTCGAGTGTAGAGTATGGACAAACCGTTCGGTACCTAAATGTTTGTTTATTTTATTTAGACCAAGGGAACAAGGTACTAATAAATAAAAGAATTAGAATTTCTTACCTTTGTGAAAAATAATAGCCCAACTATGAAGTTTTAGTCGTAATGTCACTGATAGTTCATCGTTCACCGTGGGTAAGTCAGCATGTTCAAAGACCAGTTGTGACCGTTCATTTAAGGTAATAGGGCCTGAAATAAGCTCAGCCCACTCTTTAACGATAAATTTTCTCATTTTCTAAAATAGGTGAATGACGCTTAATTTCACTATTAAATCAAAAGTAACAAATGCATAAGAAAAAAAGTAGTTTTGCATACCTAAGGAAACTTTAGTAAAAGTTAAGCTATGTAGTAAAACAGATTAATATACGACTATTGAAAATAACCAAACCCCTGAATCGCCAATTTTTAATGACAAATTAATATACAAAATCACGACAATTTTTTACTATTCAAGTTTGGTTAGTTTATTTTGGTTAGACTTTGTAGATCAATTTGTCCTCTGGCCTATTTTAAAAAACGTAGAAGCCGAAGTCAATAACTTATTTTGTTCAAAGCTTGATTGATAAAAACTGTGAAAATAAAATGTTTAACCAAAATTTCCAAAGAATTTGAGCAACCAGAAATCTGTAATTGCGTATAACAGCAGAAATCAAAATAGTTTCATTCCGCGCATGAGTTACGAGAATATTGAATAAATTAATTTGCTATTACTTACATTTTTTTTTTGTTATGCCTATTTGGTTAACATACTTTGATTTGAAAAACTGCAATTCAAATCCTGTGGAGTTTCCAACTTCAAACTGAACACTTTTCTGCAGAAGTATTAATGGAAATCTTAAAAATTTTATTTGTTGTCTTTAAATATTTGTTGATTGAGAACGTTAAAATTCAAGTGAATTAGATTGTCTTCTAGAGGCTAATAAATCTAAGTGAATTAAATGTGACATTACTACTTTTACATTGAATATAATTTCGCCCGAAATCTCTATAATTCCGCATGAGAATCGCTTTCGATATTTGTAGTTAGTCCTTTGAAGATCTTTTGCCAGGCCGTCAAGGGTGCCAGTATAACAAAATGTCAAGGACGCCAGGCTGACCCTTTTTTTTATAAATACAAGCTGGAAATCCTTAAACGACTTAATATCCACGCGCGCCCTTATTATAATTTGCATACATTCATCTCAAAATCCATCCTTTAACACCTTCGCGATATTTTCGCTTTCGCCGTTTTAAACTTTTAGATTTCGTATTTTTAACTTCGTTTATTTATTGTTTGAAATTTTTTTGTTATTGTGCAGTTTTAAGTAATTGGAATTTTATTGAGTGGAATTTACTTAGTTTAATATATTGACATAGCGAAAGTGTAGAGCGCCGACGTTGAGTAATATTAAATAAAATACTCGTCACAATTACTTCATTTTACTCAATAATTATTCAATTAATACCTTCTGCTTTACATTACAAATTTTTTATAAATACATAAACGAAAAGAGCTGAATACAACATTACTTAAAAAATAAATGGTACCAGTTATTAACTTATTAAATGTTTATCAGTTTTATTTTGTCACTTAAGGTATAAAATTCTATTTTATGCATGCATACGGTATTTATTTTAAATCAAAAAGTTAACAAATAAAAGTTTACATTCACAGATATTTAAGAATAAAATTTCTTTTTCGCTAGTACTGTCAAATTTTCTATTATCTTTTAAGTTATGGGCACTTTACAACATGTATATTTTTTTAACACATTCTTGCAAGAACATCCGAATTTGTAATAAAATTATCATTTACACTCTAAATTGCTGATGCGTTACATCGATCTTTTAAATTTACAAGCTTGTCTGGGATAATGATTTAGAGACAATTCTAATGCATGTTTTGTATAATTAAAAAAAAATATTAAAAAATGTGCATATGGAATACCGGTACGAACTTTCGTGTTTGTCACATGGTAAGTCGATGGTATCGATTATATTTAAAAATTATAAGCTTTAACCTATTTAAAAATTTATTATTGATGACTTCTTTTTTTTCAAAAAAAAAATCATTTTTATTGAAGTACAAATGCATAATGTTAAAAATATTTCTTTGATTTTTATGTAGCAATGTTTATTATTTAATTAAATTTTTTTTTGAATCAAAAATTTACTCATCGTTGATAATTTTTAGGATAATGCAGATCATACCGTACCGCAATACGAATTTTAAATCAGTCAGTATTCTCATGCAGTGTAATTAGTGATGTAGTCTGAACAAAAAATTCCGTTGTACAAATGGAAAAACTGTGAATGAATGGATACATTTTATTCTTGTCATTTGAATTTAGTAAGTAATGCAATAAACAATGATGTATTTTAATTTTATATTTTTGTTCAATCACGATATTTAAGTACATATTAATAGATCCTAACCATGTGTAATTTTCTCAATTTACTGGTTTTTTATTTTTTTTTTGATTTTTTGGGGCCTTCACCTTAGTATTGTTCAATAAAGGGTATATTATAAACGCAATATGAAATGCAGGTTTCAAAAGATAACACAATCATCATATTGAACAATTATTTTAAATCTGGTATTTATTCCACATCGATTGTTTTAAAAAAATTTATTATTATTGTGTACATAACATATTGTCTTTTCATAATCGATGGCTGAAAATAAACAAATCAAACTTTTCGCTTAATGGGTTGGATATAGATGCACTGCGTACACTAAGTAATTATATTTTATTATTAGTAAAATGATGAAAATTAATAAAATTATTACATGCACACAAAGAGGACTTTACCAAATCGACTTCCGAAATAAGTTAGTTGATATTTAAAGTTGAACACAGACCATTTGATAAAAGTATTTTTATAGTACATTTCGGAATAGAACTCCATAAGGATTTTATTTTATCAGTTCAATAAAAATAAGAACAATATAAATTATGATTTGCATTTTAATTTCACAAAATATTGTATACGGATAAGAATTTCATGCAATGAGAAAAATATTTGAACCTTTTTTTATCGATCCCGTCCAATAATTTATTAGTAGAAATTCAATACGGTTTTCCTTTTTTAGAAATGAATGTCATAGCGAAATAAATTTAGTGCTGTCATTCCAGGTTTTTTATTGGAAAAATTATTATTTTTTAGTCATTTGAATTAGTAATTAATGAAAGTCTTTCTCAAATAGAAATTAAAAACTTTTGATTTTTATTTATCACAAGCATCTCAATTATGTATTTACGGAAATTTCTTCATGAGTATAGATCTTTTTTTTAGTTCGATAAGGGCTTCGAATTAATATGGCTATAAATGGGTATTATAACTGATATGGAATGAAAGTTTATTCATGACCGGACCCCTAATCAACAATCATATCATTTTATTACAATTGTAATTTAAGGATCAC
This sequence comes from Funneliformis mosseae, assembly GCA_910592005.1. Taxonomy (NCBI): domain Eukaryota; kingdom Fungi; phylum Glomeromycota; class Glomeromycetes; order Glomerales; family Glomeraceae; genus Funneliformis; species Funneliformis mosseae. The sequence continues at coordinate 8,363 of CAJVPP010000705.1, forward strand.
AACAGTATTTTGCGCGAACCACAAAATCTTATTTTAAAAATGGAAAGTTCGCAATGAAATCTTTCTCCGAGTCACCATCTTTTGGCGTTTTTTTTTTTTTTAAAAAAAAAAAATTGGGGTGATTAACAAATTACAACATCCGATTTACAACAAATTTCCAAAACAATATTTTCAAAGAGGAATCAATAGTTGTGTTCCGATCCACAATCTTTTTAATCAATTATTATCATGAATTCGGGAGGTTATAAGATTACACAAAACGGGATGTTTTTTCATATAAATATGTCTCATCCTGAACGAAAATACAATTATAAAATTCAATACCATAATATTATATGTACAAGACGCCAATAAACACTCTTCAAATCTCTTGTTAAATCATTAAAATGAAAAATTTTAAATCATTAAAATTTAAACAAATTAAAGAAATTAATCGAATTAATGTAAAAATGGCGTGTCAGAATCGTCGAGAATAAATGCCGTAATCGCACTCTCCGACGCCAAGGTCGGATCCGCCAGCTAAGCGTGGAAGAAAAGTAATAATTTTTCCAATAGAAAACCTGGAATGGCGATAGCATTAAATTTATTTCACTATGGCATTCATTTCTAAAAAAGGAAACCGTATTGCATTTCTACTAATAAATTATTGGAAGGTTCTCATTGCATGAAAATTCTGATCCGTAGGCAATATTTTGTGAAATTAAAATGCAAATCATAACTTTAATTTTATTATTGTCCTTTTTTTTATTTTTAGTAAACTGATAAAATAATAATCCTTATGGAGTTCTATTCCGAAATGTACCGTAAAAAAATACATTTTCTCAAATTGTCTGTGTTCAACTTTAAATATGAACTAACTTATTTCGGAAGTTGATTTGGCAAAGTCCTCTTTGCGTTCATGTAATAATTTCATTAATTTTCATAATTTTCACTAATAATAAAATAAAATTACTTAATGTATGCAGTGCATCTCTATCCAACCCATTAAGCGAAAAGTTTGATTTGTTTATTTTCATCCATTGGTTATGTGAAAAGACAATAATAATAAATTTTTTTTTTAAAACAATCGATGTGGAATAATACCAGATATAAACTAATTGTTCAATGTGTTATCTTGAAATCTGCATTTCATAGTGTGTTCATAATATACCCTTTTACTGAACAATACTAAGGTGAAGGCCCCAAACAATCAAAATAAAATAAATAAAATAAAATAATAAAAAATAACCTACATGGTTAGGATCTATTAATTAATATGCACTTAAATATCGTGATTATACATCATTGTTTATTACATTACTTACTAAATTCAAATGACAAGAATAAAATGTATCCATTCATTAAAAATTTTCAATTTGTGCAACGGAGCTTTTTTGTTCAGACTATATACTAGAATATTTACACTGCATGAGAGTACTGAAATTCGTATTGCGGTACGGTATGATCTGCATTATCCTAAAAATTATCAACGATGAGTAAATTTTTGATTCAAGCTAATTTTATTCTTACGAGTAAATTTTAATCATAAGGAAAAATGAAAAAAAAAATTAAGATCAACGGTAATTTTCGGAGATTTACTAATAAGGCATTAAATTGTACTAGTACGCCCGGGGAAATCAAAAAACAAGCTCATTTGCCAAATATCCCAAGATTATTCATGGAAAAATTTGATAATACTAAACTGGTTTGCGAAATTCTTAATAGATCACAAAATATTCAAATATTCAACATTTTATTAAATATAAATGCAAGTATTCCGATCTATTTATAGAAAGATAAAGCAAATTTTAGCATTTTTTCTTGATTTAATTTGATTAAGTCTGATCTATCCTAAAGAAAAGTAAGTAAATGTTGGTTAATTAAAAAAAAAAAGAATCCGTTCCCACTCTATTAAAGGTTTTCGGCACCGATTTCTTTGACAAATTTGGCCCAGATTGTTGTATCGTTTATACTGCCAAACGTTTAGAATCCTCTGATCGGCAATTTTTATACCATAATCCGTTTACAAAAATAATTGAAAAAATGGTTAATTTATATATGCATAAACGGAAAAAGATATCTAGAAATTAATAATTCCACTTTCAAAATAATTGTACTTACTGTTATTAATAAAAATTATTTTAAAATTCCTACTAAATCACAAATACTATTTATCTAAGCAATACTTATTATAATTTTATGGAAATTAAATATCGATAAAGGAAATAAGATTTCTTAAAATTCATTAATACCTTCATTAAAACTTGAAACAACCATTAAGTGGTTGCTGTTGACTGATTATATATGGGTGAATTGGTGACGAAATAGATGAACTCCTACTAGTTTTATTTACTGAAGAAGGCTTAGCAGCGAGTGAAGAGATGTCCGCATTAAGAGAGCTTTTTTAACAATTTTAGAAATTCTTATCAAATTTCTCGTTTCATCATAGGAAGCTTCATAGCCTTTCAAAGACCAGTAGTTGCAGAGGCTTTAACCATTATTTAGATTTCTATCAATGATTTAATCTTAGTAATAATTAATGGGAATGACTTTACCTATGAAATACCATAAAAAAAAAAATTCAGCATAGCTTCTTGTACCCGGATAGATTTATTTCTAGTTTTGTATCAATAAAAAATATATTTATTATAAAATTTTAACTTGATTATTACCTTCAAACATTATTATAAAAATAGGACGGAAAATAAAAGTTTCCCAAAGAAAAAAAATTTTTATTTTACTCAACATAGAGATTTTTTCGTACCAAAAATGCAGCAATAGATTCATTATTATTATATAATTAAATAAACAAACAAAATTTCGCGACATAATTTAATGAACATGTAATTCTAATTTTAGTATACAGCAAAATAATGTAACAAGTTTATTTTTTATTTTTTAATAAATAGAAAATTCTTAGAGCCTTATTGAGTTATTTGCATAACTCCAATGAATTTTTTTTTTATTATAACTCCAAGGTTATTGTAACGCAAGTTATCCTTTATTCCAGAAACTCTAATTAGTTTATTAGAAATAATGCAGGTCGAATGATTTAGCAATAAAGATTTTCAAATAAGTAAAATCATTATTTTATAGAATAAATAGAAATATAAACATTTTGGTTTTGTGATAAAATTGATAAAATTGCACACACAAATACAATTTTGGGATGTTACAAATCATGTTATAATATTAAACATTTCTTCACAGAGAATATGTTTGAATCTCTTATTGATTTAACAACTTTTACTTTGATATTATTTCATTGTAAAATGTTGTTATAAGAAATATAACGATTATACAAGAGCACGATGGATGTTTAATGGTAATATACTTTAAAACAAATAGTTACGCAATAAACCGAAATTTTATTTTGCGATTGTAAATGTCTGCAAAGATTTAAATAGTATTGGTTTATTTTTCAAAAAGATAACACGCAACAAACATATTTCAATCAGAAACATTTGGGAGGTTTGCTATTAAAATCGAGTTACGAACATAGTTTATCATATGATTCGTAACGTGATTAAGAAGCCACTTGAAAGTTTTACATTGACTATTATCCAATAAAATAATTCAATGTAATATGTAAAGCTATTAAAGCTCACGGCGGCACCAATAATTGTGAATAGGGATGGTAACGGTCGGTTATTGTCGGTCAATCAACCGGTCAACGAAAGGTCTTTTGACCAACCGAACGTTTGACCGACCGATTTTAAATCCGACCCATAAAACAATATAATTTGAGCCAAATATGATAATTTATAGTTTTTATTTGTTTATTTAATATTCCAACATTGATGTTTCTTATGAAAAATAATTTTTATATATATATTTAAGTTTTTGATTTGCTTTTACCTTTTAGGTATGCATTTCCTTTACCTTTAAGACAGCATCCATCAAATTATTAATGGAATGTTTTTCTCAAAAAATGTTCAATTTGTATTTTACGAGGAATTTACACATATTACGTCTAAGGCCATGCAACTTCGATTTATCGGTTCACGTAACATTGAAATTTAAAATCGACTCGGAGACCCATAGTTTATTAATGAATATTTTTTATTAATAAGGCCGTGCAAATTAAATTTTCGGATTCTGTGACCCGACCGTGTCAGTTTACGAAAATTCAGGATTTTTTTTTTATTGTAAAATTTTTATCATGTGACCTTACATAATAAAATCGGGTGAGCCGTGTCAATTTTAAAATTTTATTTAAAAATTTAAAAATTTTCAGGCCTAATATTACGACAATCACATTTCATTTCAAAATCCTCCGTCAAAATGCCTATTATACATGTAAAAATAAGTTACAATTCTAAAGTTCTAAAGGATTGGGAAGGTTTAGAAAGAAACAAACATAAAAGATTTTTTTTGGAAATATATTGATTCTATATTTATCACCTGACTGGTGGGAAGCAGATTTTGAAATGAAGTTTAGCCCATCAAAAACTTAGTTGGAGAAAAATTTCAGCACAATGTATTGCTTGGGAAGCTGCTTGAAACTAATGAGTTGGAAAGGAATTATACATAACGATATACAATAAAGCTTTAATCTACCAATAAAATTACACTTTATAGTCACATGATAAACTTTTATATATAAACTAATTTTTGTTAAAATTTGAAAAAGTGACCCGGCCGGGTAGCGTGAACCGAAAAATCGAAGTTGCATGGCCTAATATGATAGAAAAGTACATTCCATTCCAAAAATATCTTTGGATCGGTTATGAAATGATCATTTGGGACATGCGCAATTCTTTTAAGTTATAAACGAATGTAAGGTAAGCAGAAGGTTTATAATTTTATTTTCAAATTGACTTTCTTAATGATAGCTTAAAATAGCCTAAATAACGTAAATAAGTTATTACCACAAGATATGTTTTTTTTTTGAAATTGGCCAGCCAAATTGATCTACAAAGTCTAACCAAAAATAATAATTTTTAAAACTAACCAAACTTGAATAGCAAAAATTGTCGTGATTTTGTATATCCTATTAACTTTAATAGTCATGATGGCGATTCTATCAGGAGTATTAAATCCATTTTTGTTTTTGGTTGTCGTATATATTAAGGCTGTTTTACTACATAGCATAACTTTTACTACAATTTCTTTAGGTATGCAAAACTACTTTTTTCTTAAGCATTTGCTACTTTTGATTTAATGGTGAAATTAAGTGCCATTCACCTATTTTAGAAAATGAGAAAATTTATCGTTAAAGAGTGGGCTGAGCTTATTTCAGGCCCTATTACCTTAGATGAACGGTCACAACTGGTCTTTGAACATGCTGACTTACCCACGGTGAACGATGAATTATCAGTGACATTACGACTAAAACTTCATAGTCATGCTTCCAGTTGGGCTATTATTTTTCACAAAGGTAAGAAATTCCAATTCTTTCATTTATTAGTATCTTGTTCCCTTGATTTCAATAAAATAAACAAACAATTAGGTACCGAACGGTTTGTCCGTACTCCTACACTCGAGTTGGTACCAAAAAAATCTTCATTGCATGCTCGGTTCACCGGCAACTGGACTAACGATGCAGGAATTTATGATTTTGGTAACGGACTTTTGTTGGATAAATGGTATCATATAGCATATACGCTTTCTGATTCTGAAAAGAGATTAGACATCTACATAGATGGTGAATGGGTCGGATTCTATGGTATCCAGAACGTAAAAACGGAAAATGTTGTTTTCAATGAAGGACCATTATATATCGGACGTTCTTTCGACAATGGATTTAATGGTGAAATTTGGTATGAATTATCATAGCAATAAATTCAAACTGGATCTAAAAAATTTTAAATTAATCAACTTTCTTATTAAATAGTAATGTTCACTATTTCAACTGGCCGAAGAAGTGAAAGAAGATGTAAGTTATTTTAAATTTCGCATCATGAACATAAATTTAATCCAGCTCACTCCGATGACTTTATTATTTCAGAATAAACTAGTTAAATATGGCTCGAAGGTCGCCCTTGTTCATGTACCTACTAGAAAATATTTGACTACTAAAAGAGTAAAATATTCAGATACAAATCAATATATGGTATTTTCCGAATTTGATTTTTTTCTTTATAATATTATATTTAAAAAACTTAAAATTGTAAACTTTTTTTATAAACTTGCAAAGGCTGTTTGTAATGGTCGGGAATTAGATTTGAAAAATGACGTCTTTATCGTTATTGAAGCTTATGGTACGAGTGTAAACACGGGTGATCCAGTGCCATTTAATTATACTATTGGATTTAAGCATCAAGCGACAGAGGAGGTGACTTTACATTCTCATCCTATAAACATACCGGATTCGAAGCATCAGCAAGGTATATTTGAGGCATGAATATTTTAACAATAATCATCTTGCAAATTAAAGTTTATAAAAATTATAATATTTAGTGACCATCTGTTATGGTAGAGATAAGAACGATGACTGGGTCATTCGACGTTATGGTTCTAAAGATGACTCGGGTTATTTTTCGAATGGTGAAATAATCAGCCTAATTCATGTAACTACTGATGGATCACTTTATAGTCATCCCAAATTATTGGAAGATGGAACCCAAGAAGTTTCTTGTTATGGAAATGGAAATGACGAAAATAATAAGGTATTTACTTTACAGTTATATGTCCATTTATACTCGAAATGATTTATCATAATGCTTTGTTTTAGTGGCGTATTGAATTAATTGCTGATTCGAAACTTTGAGGAAGTATTAGTAGATAATAACGTTTCTTTATTTAACATTTTATACTGTAAAATATTTATCGTACTTGGTACATAATTTATGCGAATAAAAATAATTATTATGACAAGAATTAGACTAATTATAATTCGCAATGGAGATTTTTCCACAAAATTATAGTAAGCAACCTATTTTGCACATTCGATTCTGAAAAAAAGTGTTTCTCGGTCATTTCAAAATAATAACTATATTACAATAAATTATCCGTTATTTATAATTACTTACAGCTTTCCCCAAGGTTCGCTAACGCAAAATTTATTAAATAAAAGGTTTAATAATGATAAGTATTTGTATTTTCAAAAGAAATTTATAAATAAAATTTAAAAGGGGATAAAGAGTAATCAATATTATTTTTATTGATCAACAACCTAACTTATCTTTAATTCAAGCTAAACTCAATCCTAACTCTAATCCTAATTACTGATCCTATCTCGTAACCAATAAATTAACATCTAAGTTCTAATCCTAAAACTAACTATGATTACGACCATGAAACCGACACAAAGAAAATAGTCTGTGAAACAACTCGCAAGCAATTAGAAGAATTATCTTGACGAGAATTTTACTGATGACACTACAGTTTTGTTTTAAATGATTTTGAATTTATTTAATTTAAAATTTCAACTTTGAATTTTTAATTTTCGTACTTTTTTGTTTTCGAATTTTTTTTAAAATTTTTATTTTATTTATTTTCGGGATTATTTATTAGATTTTTTTTTTATTAATTAATCTTTGTATAGAAATCTCGACAATGATTAGATGGAAAGCCAAGTATGAATGCGTCAATTATAGATGATTTTAATGTCTTACCATTATATTTTTATTCTAATCGCCCAGTATAATGAAAGTTAAATTCATGAGGCCCAGTTAATCAAATTATTCAACATAATGCAACTGTCAGTTCTGAGATATTAAGGATCTGCCCCAGTTTCAAATTTCAATTTCGGCGATTTTGCCGCCCTTAAAATTGGAGCAAATTAGAATTTGAGAAATGCGATGGCCCCAAATTGGTTATCTATTGTCCCAATTTAAAATTGAAACAAATTGGAAATTGAACATGCGGTGCCCCAAGTTGACCATCGCCCCCAATTTAAAATACGGGCAAATTGAAAATTGAGAACCCAAGTTGACCATTGTCCCAATTTAAAATGGGCAAATTGGAAATTGAGATATAAAGTACTTCTTAAAATGCATTTGTAAGTTGCATCGGAATGAGGTATCCGTGTAAGAAATATTTTTTTAAGTGGCGTTGTAATGAGGTAATAATTCATATAAACAATAGTTTATAAATATAAAGCTCCTTTGTGGTTTGCACCATTAAATTTTTGTTTCAATGATCTCTTGTCGCATAATACCGTGGTCAATTGTCGCATATAATTGTTAGGCATTTGAAGTATCTATATTATTATCTAAGTTATCAGCTATGTTCTACAAATAAAATATAACGTGAAATCAAAAGTTTTAAATATTTCTAAGCAATAATATTTCCTAATTCACTTTGACAAAAGGTGAATAATATTGTCAGTGATACTCGCCTTTCTTATTTTATTTTATAATAAAACAAAAATTCTAAAGTATATTATTTATCGTCATTTAGTATCATTTCTTTAGTAAAATTTTAAGAGTTGTGAAAATAGATTTATTATTCTCATTATATGCAAGCGTTTGCAAATTACTTGATTGAGAATTATAATATTTCACATATTCTATGTAATCTGCATCAAATGCTTTTGAGAAATGCTATATAATAGATATTATGCAAAGTATTTATTTTATATACGCTATTTTTACAATAATCATTTTTAGAACATTTCAGGTAGTTCTGACAGTTCAAGCGTATTACCTCTATCAGAATTATAGTTGCAAGGCAAACTCTAAACCCATTTTGACAATTGTTGAAACTTTTCAGAAATTATTTTGACAGTTTTCGATAGATTTCGATGGTTTTGATAGCTTTGATTGGTTTGATGAGTCTCGAAAATTTCGACAGATTTCAATGGATTTCAAAAGTTCTGACGGGTTTATTGTATCACAATATAGAATATAAAAATGATTTTTTTTTGTTATTGTTTTAAATTAGAACAAAGTTTCCAAATAATCGATTATTTATTGAGCAAGATTTAAATTTGGAAGTACAGGAACTTGTTAAAAAATTAGAAGAATTACCTTATGAAGAAGATGATGATTTTTCCAATGAAGTTTAATGAATGAAAAAGATATGGATGCTTTCATAAGTTTAATTGAAGAAAATAATAATTAATAAATAAATGATTCAATTTCATATGTAAATTATTTGATTTTTTTTTATATATAAATATATGATATATAGAAAAGGTGAGCTTTATTATATATGATTTGCTCATCTTGCAAAATAAAAATAATAAATTTTTTTATTTTAATATCAGAAAGTTTAGATAAGTTTTGTCATTCATCAAAATTTTGCCACTTATCAAAACTTTTGCAATTTTGCTTTTAATAAAATGTTTGATAATACATTTTGACAGGTTTTGATTTTGATACCTGTTAAAACCTCTGAATTATATCTGGTAACCTTAATCAAAATTACTAAAAGATGTAAGAAAAAACTTGAATTTATGAAAATTAACTCAGAAGTCATAAAAAATAATTTTAAATTAAATTATAAAAGTTAATTCTAAAATTATTCAAATAATAAATCAATTAGTATATAAAAAAGCTGAGTCAACTTAAAAAAGTGAGTAATTGTAAGCTTATCTTAGTCAGAATTAATATAAGTTAGATATTATTATATTTTAAATGCAAAACTTTAGTTCTTTCACTTTATTAATCAAATATTTTTATATAATTTAGATTTTATCTGATAAAGTCAATCCTATTACATTATAAATATTAATAAAAATTAATGTTATTAATATTTTTAACTTCTTATATTTAATATTTTATTTTACTTATATTATCTAATAAATTATTTATATTATTTTATTATTTATTATTTTTTATTATAAATAAATTATATTTTATAACTTTTATATTATTTATTTATCTTAGCATTATAAATTATTTTATATTAAATATTATTAGTTAATGATCTTTTTATAATTGTAATTTTATATAAATAAAATAGAAAATTATTCTTTTAAAAAATAGAGACAATAGTAATAACTCAAAAGTAAAGTTAAAACTTAGAATAAAAGGTTAAGAAACTTTATTAAAATCTCTAATATAATAACTTTACTACTATCAGCATATAATTTTTATATACTTATAAGATCATGTGTTAATATCTTTTTTATTTTAATCAGTTATCTACTACCTAATTATTTTACATCAGCTATATAGTTATAATGAAAGTGTTTGATTTATTTTTTTTGTTTATTTTCATTTTTTTTCATTTTTCTTAACAAAATTATAAACTTGAAAATTGAATAAATAAAATAAATACACATTAGTTATATTAAAATGATAAAAATTTATATATATATACATTTTTATTTTTTATTAATAAAAATTTAAATAATTGTATAAAATTGTAAATCCAAAAAATTTGTCATATAATTTATAAAATTTTCAGTTTCATAAAAAATAAAATTTCCTAAAAAATAATAATAAAATCAAAAATAATGAACTGAAATCAAGTTTTAAAGAGTAAAAAACTAAAATTCAATATTACAGTCATTTTCTAAAATTTAAGTTTTTTAAAATATCTAATATTCAATTATTATAGTAAAATCAAAAATTATTCTTACTGTAGTTATAAAAATATTAAATGTAGTATTATTTTTATTATTAAAATAATTATTTCCATTAGCTTATAGTTTTAATTTTAGTATTACTTTTATTTTAATTATGTTTAAAGGTTTACTTATCTTCTTCTATTGTTAATGATAATCCATATATATCATTAAAAGACTGTACTAACTAAAATTATATTTTACTATTTTTATTGCTATTACAATTAACAAAGTTATATTTAATATAATTATTTTATCATCTATTCATTATTTTATTTATTTTATTTATTATTATAATTATAATTATTATCTTTATTTTATTAAATATCTCTTCTTATATCTGTATTTCATATAAATATCCTATATTATCATCTTAGCAGAAAATAAGTTTTTAATAATATTGTATAGTCAAGAAATCTCAAAATAATATATCATATAATTCTTTATAATAAAATAGATAAATTAGAGAAGTTATAATAATTAAAAATTAAGAAATAATCAATCAAATAAATTATGAAGAAAAACTATTAGCCAGAAATTATATAATATTAAAAGAATAATTAACTAAAATAATGTAATAAAATACCAATCATCTGATACTATTATTTAAAAAATACATCATATGGAATATGATATAACCTAATAGTAATATAAATCATATGATATTATAGAAAAGGTAAAATAATTAGATCATAATATAATAATTAAAGTATGATATAATAACTTAAATATTATAAAATAATCAGGAAGTGATATGATAACTAAATATTATAAATAGCTAGAAGAAAGTATAATAACTAAAATGTATTATAAATTAAATCACAAGACTTAGAAGCATAAAAATTAAAGTTATTAAAAAAAAAAAATAACTAAAGGACTCTTAGATTTAGAAAAAAGAAAAGAAGAAAATCTATAAATATGCATAAATATTATATAAAGATTTAAATAAAAAAACTAATAAACTAAGTCAATAGAATGCTTGTATAATCTATATTATCAAAAAAGAAATTAGTAAAATATTAAAAAAAGAATAAAAATATACTTGAATACAAAAGAAAAGAGGGAATTATAATAAAAATTGAAGGAATGAAGGAAAATAAAATTAAAAATAGTGAAGGAATATTTAAAAATAGAAAATAATGATACCATAAAAACTTATAATAACATATATAAAAGAATATGTAATAATCCTAGAAATGGTAAATAAAAAAAAAATATAAAAAAGAAATAAGAAATAGAAATAAATAAAATTAGAAATAGAAAAATTTGATAGGAAAATAGATTTATAATTGAGAATTGATAGTAAATAAAATATGATAAAATATTAGAAATAAAAAGAAGGAATAGTGTAATAATGAAAAATAATAATAAATTATAATATAATAATAGTAATAATTAGTAAATAAAATTAAAAATAAAAGAAAGAATAGGAATTAAAATTAAGAAAAAGAAATAGGAATTAGGAATTATAATTAATTAAAAATTAAAATTAAAGAGAAGAAATTAAAGAAAAAATCTATAAATTGATTAACATTAATTTATATAAATAGAGGTAGAAATTATCTTAGTAAAATAAGAAAACTTATATTAATCATAATAAAGATATTTTAAACTATTGTACTTTAAAAGATCTTAGTAAATAAGAAGTAGAGATCAGTATGTCTAGTTAAGTTAGAAATAACTGAGTTTCTATTGTAGATTATACTGCAATAACCACAAATTCAAGTCTCAGTTAAGACATAAAACTAGATAATTTTCTTATAAATTTTATATATAATTGAATACATTAGTCATATATACTAATATGTATTTATAACTCATAAATTAATTTATCAATCTGTATTAATTATGCTTAAAACCTAGATTTAAAGAATATATAAATATAAATAAAATTAAAGATTAATAAAAATTTAATCTTCTCTGATAGATCTTTAATGAATATTATTTTACTTCTTAAAATTCAGGAACTCTTATATAAGTAAAGAATAATTAATGAGATATTAGTAAATTAAGTACTATATCAAGGTCTAAGTATCTTATATGGCTATGATAATAATAGACTATATTGCATTATTATAATATTATTCAATTAAGTTATCATTTAGAATAGAGATCAAATTTAATTCCTAGGTGAATTTGATAATATGGATATGACAGATATTTACCTTTTAAGATTTTATAAGAATAATAACATCTAAGCCTTTTTAGTTATATATGATATACTCTAATATTAGGCAGAGATAATGGTAATTCTAATTGTTATTAGTAAGTATAGAAAAAAAATGACATAAGTATCTATAGCTGAAAGTGATTCTTTTATCTAATTTTGACAGTAGTTCTAAGATTCTAGAATCTTTAGAGATTAGCTATCCTAGATAGCAAATCTTAAACTAGTATTATGAGCGGATTTTAATTAGAATTTTAAGTCTAAAAATGACCTTGAGGATTTTAAGATTATTTGCAGAGGCTTACTTTGTAATCTTAAATACAAAAAATTCGCTATATGAATTTCTGATATCAATTACTGAAAATAAAAAAAATCTTAGTAAAATAAGAAATCAAATAGTTGAGAGACAAAAGATAAAAAAACTCTTTCTACTTGTCTACAATGGTAAAATCTAAACAAAATAAAAATATCAATTGCAGCTATTCTATATCATCAGTTTTTAATAAACCTCTAACAAAAAAACAAAATGCTCTTCAAAATAATGATCAAAAAACTGCTTCAAGTATTACTACAACTTCTATAATTCCTATTATTATTATAAAAATTGACTTATCTTTTAAAATTACTCTTCTTATTGAAAATAAAGGAAAAGAAAAAAATGATATTTCAAATTCTCTTAAGACAAACAACTCTAAAATAAATATTGATAGCTTTTTTAATACTTTTGAAAATATTTTATCAGCAAACATTATGTTTGATTGTTTTATTCTTACTATAATCAAATTTTTATCTATTTCTCATTAGAAAAAATACTTAAATGTTTAACTAATAAAAGTTCGTTAGTCTTATAGTTCTTATTCACTAAGTACAAAATCTTTTCTATTATAACTCATAGTAAACTGCCTTCTAAACTATCATAAAACATTCTCAAAGTTGTTTTTTATCAAAAAGAATGAGATTATGTCTACAAAATGCATATTTAAAATTTAGACAAAATCACATTCTATTCTTTATTATACAGAAATAATATTAGTATATTACTGATCAATCAATCTTGATAACTGAAATACCATTAGATATCACTGAAAATAGAATCAAACCAATTTTTTTCAAATTCAGTAACATCATCTATTTCACAATAGAAACTCATAACTTTTGACAAAGAGCTACAATTACTTTCAATACATTTATTTAAATATATAAGTAATTTATTTTAAAAATTAAAAAAGATTTAATATTCAATAATTTTTATTATATGAAGTAATAAATAATCTTTGTCTTATAATTAAATTACTAGTAAATTTATCAATATTTACTTAATTCATATAATTTTCCAAAGCTTTTATAAATAATTCTTGATTTTATAGAAAATTATTCTTTCTTAGATGAATTCTAAATTTTTAATATTTTTGTAATTAGTTCTAATCAGATTCTTAAACCATTCATTTGAAGATTATTAAATTCAATTTTGTATTTAATTAACTTGAAAATTATTTTACAAAAAATGTTTAATATATATTAAATAATTTATAAATTTAAATTAATAAACTTAAATACAATAAATTATTTGAAAAACATTTTTTACAATTTTACATAGCTACCTTCTAATGACATATTGTAGAATAATAGGTAGCAATATTTTTAAAGTTTTATTAACCTCTTTAAGAATAGCATCTAACCTTTAATACTAATTAAAGAATCAATCTAATTACGAAATTTTACAATTCTTTTTTATAATATCTTGTATAATTAGATTAAGTTACATAATTATATTTCATCTGCAATCTTTATTAAACAGTATATTAATGATATCATGCTGTCATATTAATAAAAGATTTTCTTTGTAATTCTCTTAATAATAAATTATTTCTTTTACTAGCAGTTTTATAATTAATAACAATTAAAAATAACTAAATTTTTTTTAATAAAATTAGTAATGACTAATATCAATTTATTTAATATTTCAATAAAAATATTAGAATCATACTTACTCAAATTTATTTGATAAAATAATCCTTTTGCTTTTTTATCTAAGCTAAATATCCTTTTACTGATCAGATTGAATAGTTTTTAAATATAATTATAAAGTTTTATAGCCATTATTTGATAATAAAAATTATAGATTAAGTTCTAAGGTTTATAATGGTTATTGCATTTCTTCTGATTTTTAATTTATATACTTAGCAAATTATAAATTATTTGATATTTAATATTCCTTTAAATAGTTAAAAATTTGTGTAAATATGCGTTTAAACATTGGATAAAGGTCTACACCCCCACCTTAGTTTAAGGATGCTCGTTGGTAACTCGATTTTAATAACATCATCGAGACTTTGACGCAAATCATGCTGCGCATCACACTGCGGCGGGTGATACATGACTGAGATATGCTAAGTTACTTTCATAACATCTATCACATGAAAACAAAATAAAAGTTATTGATTAAATAAATGTTTTATCTAGTTAGATTATATTAAATTGATATTTAATCATTCATAGAACAATCTCAGAGACTTACGATCGGAGACTTCAAATTATGTCAATAAGCGTTTTTCTTCATTATCTTTAAAACAACAAGGTTGTAAAAAAAGTATAAAAAATACAATGTTAATTAGGGACAGAAATATGACAATGCTTCATACCTCCAATATCATAAGATTTGCGTTCGTGTTTCAATCGTGTAGAAATATGTACAAAAGTTATCTGTAACATTATGCATTTACCAATGCACGAACTCGTTATTGATATTTAAACAGGTAAATTATGCGAAATCGATATTGCCACTTTTTTTAAGTCCTTGTTTAAAATTCTATTATTACTCATATAATGTCGACCGAATCAATATCTTTTGGACAATTCTTTTCTCACAAACATTATACAATTTCTAAAAATTTCTAAAAAATAATAATCAAAATAAATACATAAATGTGATACTTAAAAAAAAAATTTTCTGGATGCTGTTTTAGATATTCTTTTACCAACTAATCGGAATTAATTGTAAATATCGTAAAGTGATACAAAGACTTGCCCTCATGATTAGGATTTATTTTTAGGTTTATCACGTGTTTAAATCAGAGTATAATCAAATTTAATACTATAAATAGACTTAACGAAGAAAAAAAAGGTTCTACACAACCTTTTTTTTCCCAAAATTTCAAAAAAAAATGCCTAAACGAGGAAACAAAAAAAAATCTATTAGCTAGAAAGTGCCAAGCGGCTCGCCGCTTGCGCCAACAACAGCAACAGCAACAACAACCAAAGTAGCAGCGATATTTTTAAAAAAAAAAGCCTAAACGTGGAAACCAAAAAACTACTACGCTATGCTAGAAAGTGCCAAGCGCACACTCGCCGCTTGCGTCAGCAACGGCAACAACAACCACCACAGCAAAATTTCAAAAAGTATGCCCAAAAACTGGAAATCAAAAAATTATTATGCTAGAAAGTGCGCTAACAGCATCAACAACAACAACCACCACAGCAACAGCAACAGCAACAGCAACAGCAACAGCATCACTAACCATATGAACCGTTGCTGACTCCTCGTGAGATAGAATACAGAAACGCCGATGCAAGAATCGGCAAATTCAAGTGCAAGAAGATTATTTGGGTGGTTTGTATCAAAATCATGTTATGAATCATATGTTAGTAACTTGATTTTAATAGCCTACCACCCATTTTATGCACACAAGCCGAAGTATCTTTAAAATTTTGATTTCGAAGATTTTTATTACAATTATAATTTTTTGCTCGTTTTAGATGATGAGGAAGGTGGGAAGATGAATTTGCGGAGGGCGACCAATAAAAGTAAATACTGTATAATTAATTTATCCTTAAATTTTTTTTTTTTTAACGATAACTAATTATACTTCGTGGCGATAGTCAAATAATCCGTATAGGGGTTCAATGTCTTGTTGTGGTTTCTTCACGACTTTGCTGAAAAGTTGCTTGATTCTTGTGTTTGTCAATTGAAACGGGTACACTACATTAAGGTTGCCGGGCAAAACCCGGAGGTTCCGACAGGCATCGAAATCGAAAGGTTTCGACTTTGCCAAAGTAGAAGTTGGGTTTTGCCCCGCAACCTTACACTACATCAACAGTCGAGCGCTATTTTTATTACTATTTCAGCTAGATACTTCAAAACTTTTTTTCTTTTTTTAAATAAAATTTCAGTTTGTTCTTTCTCCAATAGCAATCTTCTGGATTTGATATAGGACACTTTGAACCAAATCAAAAACTAAAAGAAATGCTCGACGATGATTTTAAAATCATTTATATTTGTTACTTACGTGAATATGATTGTTAAAATTATTTGGTAGTGCCGATGTTATTTGAAGATTATTTTATATATTTATTAAAAAAATTGAAAATAATATAATATTGATTAAATACATATTTAGAAATTTTTTTATTTTTTAGAATTTTACGTATACAGTATATAATTTAATAAAGAAAATAATTTTACTTAATTATCATTTTTTATATTTACATGAGCGTAAATTAAAGTTATAAGGATCACATTTGCACAGTGTAAGTAAGAGTTATCCGGGTAATTAGGGTAAATTTAATAGTTTCTTTACCTTAAAAAATTTTTTTTTTCCTTGCCGATATTGACGATCACTTTTATCGCATAATAAAAGCGGGTCGCCGGCCTTACATTAATGGATTTTTTCAAAAATTCAATAAAAAAAAAATTCATGATAAAATAAAAAAATAATTTCTAAACTAAATTAAAAAATTTTAAAAAAAAATTCACAAATTAAAAGATTTTAATAATTGAATTGATATTTTATAACCATTATTATTTTTTTAATTGTATAATTTTTTTTTTAATCCGCCATAGATGCCGAAGATTACAGTATGATGCATATTCATAATGATTAGGAAATTCTCAAGAACATTCTTTGTTCGGATGAGGTATACATTTTATTTTTTTACGTTTTTATTTTTAATAAGATTAACAAATTTAACCAGGCTTTGGCGGTAATGTATCATTCATTATTTTCTTTAATGACAGAATAACTTCCATTATCACGAATATACTATTGCCTTCAAGTACTAGTAAAAACTTTAATTTATTAAGCGTTAAAATGACTTTTTCAAAGCAAGAAAAGCAACAAAAAACAGGTTTACATTACTTTGAGCAAGAAATACGCAATGCTGCCGAAAAGCATTCAAAAACAAAGATTCCACTTAGGACAATATATAACAACCTTAAAAAAAATAGAAAAGATTGGAGATGTCAAACGTAAAACTGGTAGTGGACGCATTAATAAAACAATAACCACACGCATCCCGAGAAATTGGGCTGTTTATTCGAAGGGAACCTTCTGAGTCTGTTGCTGCAAAACTGGAAGTTATAATAGTAGAAGTCTCCCGTACAACTGTTTCGAGACATTTGGCTGGCCTTGATATCGAAATACACTTCCTCTTCGCATACCAATGCTAACTACAATCCATAAACAAGAACCGAGTTGAATAGACCCAAAAACACAAGGATGATGATTGGAAAATGACCCTATTTAGTGATGAAACGGCTTTCCAATTATTCTGTTATACGATAAAGCATTAGTATAAAAATGCAAGGCCAATTCGTCCAATTCCAAAGGACGGTAGTAAAATCTATGCCTGAGGAGGATATTGTGTAAAGGATACTAGCAGTCTTTTTTATTTTAGGCGTATAATGAATGGAGAATTCTACACGGAGATATTAAAAAACATATCTTGGAAGTGCGCAGTATGTTACCGGGTAATTGACGGTTACAGCAGGACAATGATCTAAGCATACTAGTAACGTTGCTAAGGATTTCCTTGCTACAAAAGTCCCGGAGGTTATGGATTGGCCCTCTAATAGTTCGGACCTAAAACCTTTGGGCAATGGAACTGCGTAGTCCAAAATCCTTGATGAATTAGATTGTTTTTTGGGGGAGGAGTGGGGGATATCCTTCTAATTAATCTTGTAAACTCAATGCCACAGCGTTGTAAGGTTATCAAAAGAAGAATATCATACTAAATTTTTTAATAAATATACTTTAAAATGATGCATTATACACTTTAATTGGTGTAACCGTGATTGAATAAACGTGATTTAATAATTGCCATTTTTTTGCACACCACTGTAACATCGACAATATAAACTGTGATGATGATGATGAATCTGTATCGGTTGGTGCTTTTTCCTCTGTCGTGATTTTTGTAAATTTAACATTTCCGCATTTACGCCCATCGACCTTTGAAAAACATTCGGAACGACTTGATAATATTGATTTACAACTTCATCTTTAACTAGTAACTATTTTCAACATCCGAAACGTTTCGCCCAGAGAATTTTTCTATGATCTCAGAAACCCTAAATTTGGAAACATTTTTGCAGATCAATTTGGCGAAACTAGTTTCGCCCGAAACACTATCTTTAACGT
>CAJVPP010000706.1:0-27367 GCA_910592005.1 Funneliformis mosseae
AAAAATCAACATTATATATTAAATCCAAAGTCTGATGTTTACAGTGTTGGAGTTCTTCTTTGGCAAATTTCAAGTGGGCATAGACCTTTTCACTGTGAAGAATATGATGTAAATTTAGTAATGAATATTAAAAAAGGCCGACGAGAAATAATTGTCAAGGATACTCCTATCGAATATAGCAATATATATCAAGGTAAATACTGTTTTCGCAGAATCTATTTTTTTCAAATTAAAAAACTAAACTAATTTAATTTATTAATTTTCATAAGTATGTTGGAAAAATGATCCAAACGAACGTCCTACTATGAAACAAGTTTTAAAGACACTTCAATCAATAATGTTCGAAAAACATAATGATGAAGTTGATTCCATTATTCTTACAGAACATAAAGCTGAATCAAGAGACATAAGATGTATGCAAAGTAATAATTCTGAGTTATTTCTAAGTGAGTTAATGCAGGATTGCAATTTAGAATCAATATATAATGAATGCAATTCACAGCATATATTATATCAGGCAGAAAAGTTATTTTTGGAAATTTATGATATAGAAGATAGTACAAATATTCTTATTAATAAGCTAATTAAGCTTTTAATTGAAACGCAAGATGAAGGAAATAATTTCGATGAAACTAAGAATTTTATTAACCATTGTATATTTCTTTCAAATAGAACTTCAAATGAGCTTTTTGAATGGCTTCACGAAAATCAAGTGAAATCAAATTATCAATTTTTCTTGGGATTTTTGTATTTTAGCAGTACAAATTTTGAAAAAAATTATATTGAAGCATTTAAATTATTTTTAAATGCTTCTGAAGATAATTATCCTATTGCACAAGTTTATCTTGCAAATTGTTATAAAGAAGGATTAGGAATCGAGATAAATGAAGAACTTGCATTTAAATGGATGCAAAAAGCCGTAGAAAATGAAAGCATTTGTGGACAACTAAATCTTGGTTTTTATTATGAGAATAGCATCGGAACAGATGAAAATTTATATAAAACTTTTATTGGTATCAAAAATCAGCTAATAATGGAAATTTATGTGGTTTATTAAATATAGGTAGATGTTATGAATTAGGAATAGGTATAGAGAAAAGTGAAAGTAAAGCATTTGAAATATATAAAAGATTTCATGAAAAAGAATTTATAAATGGATTATATAAACTTGGAATTTGTTATTTTTTTGGAATTGGAACAGACAGATAAAAAAGAAGCATTTAAAATATGTGAAAAATTAGCTGAAAAA
The DNA here is from genome assembly GCA_910592005.1 of Funneliformis mosseae. Classification (NCBI taxonomy): domain Eukaryota; kingdom Fungi; phylum Glomeromycota; class Glomeromycetes; order Glomerales; family Glomeraceae; genus Funneliformis; species Funneliformis mosseae. The sequence goes on from CAJVPP010000706.1 coordinate 1,250, forward strand.
GGACATGAAAAAGCACAAGCTTTTCTTGCAATATTATTTTATCATAGTTTAGGAACTGAAAAAAATTTAGAAAAGCATTTTATTGGTATCAAAAAGCTGCAGAAAATAACAATGCAGCTGCAATGAATAATTTAGCTCTATGTTATTATAATGAATAAGGAACTGAAAATAATTTAGAAAAAGCATTTTATTGGTATCAAAAAGCTGCTGAAAATGATAATATAATTGCAATGTATAATTTAGCTTTATGTTATCAAAATGGTGAAGGAATCGAAAAGAATTTAGAAAAAGCATTTCATTGGTATCATAAAGCAGCTGAAAATGGTTATACTGCAGCACAAAATAAACTTATAAATTTATATGAAAAAGGTGAAGTTAATGAAATTAATTTAAAAGAAACATTATATTGGTATCATAAAGCAGCAGAAAATGGATATATTAGAGGGAAGAGTAATCTCGCAACATTATATAAAAAAGGTAAAAAGTAGAAAAAAATTTAGAGATTTCCATTTATTGGTATCAGAAAGCGGCTGAAAATGATTATGAAATTGCAATGTATAATTTAGCTAAATGTTATCGAGATGGGAAAGGAACAGACAAAAATTTAGAAAAGGCTATTTACTGGTATCAAAAAGCTGCTGAAAATGGTAATGAATTAGCAATGTATCATTTAGCTACATATTATAAATGTGGAGATGTTATAGAAAAGAACTTAGAAATGTCCTTTTATTGGTATCACAAAGCAGCAGAAAATAATTATATTGTTGCAATGTATAATGTAGCTTTATGTTATCAATTTGGAGAAGTGATAGTAAAGAATTTAGAAAAGGCTATTTATTGGTATCAAAATGCAGCAGAAAATGGCAATATATGTGCGCAAAATATGCTCTCAGTATTATATAAAGGTGGAGGAATAAAAAGAGATTTGGAAATGAGTTTTTATTGGTGTCAAAAAGCTGCAAATAATGGGAATAAAATTGGATTGCTTAATTTAGGTGAACATTATGAATTTGGAAACGGCGTTGAAAAAAACGAGTTTAAAGCTTTTGAGTTTTATAAAAAATCAGTTGAAAATGGATTTGAGGATGCAAAATTTAACCTCGGATATTGTTATATAAATGGAATTGGAACAGAAATTAATAAAGAATTAGGGCTCAGGTTATATAATGAAGTTGCTAGAAAAAAAGACTGTAATTTGGAATTGTTAGATGATTATGATAAAATAGTGAATGACTTAGAAAAAGTTAATTTTTGGTATCATAAGGCTGCGGAAAACGACAATAAAGTTGCCTTATATAAATTAGGCGAATTATATGAATTAGGAAAAGGTGTTGGTGAGAATTTAGTTAGAGCATTTGAATTTTCTAAGAAATCAGCTAATAAAGGATACTTCGAAGCTCAATATAAAGTTGGATATTATTATGATAATGGCTTTGGAATTGATGTTGATAAAGAAAAGGCTTTTGAATTGTATAAATTAGCAGCTAATGAAGGTAGTTGTAGTTCACAAAAAAGTCTTGCATATTATAAGAACAAGGCGTCGGAACAAACAAAGATATAGACAATGCTATTTATTGATATAAGAAAGCTTAGAAAAATGGATGCCAAGAGTCAAATGAACATTAAATACCTATAATAATATTTATTTCTGGTTTAAAATTTTGTAAGAAACCGAGTACTCTCGAAACTTCATTTGATTCAATTTTTTTTATAATTTATATGAATGAGTCGTTTATATTTATCTAAATATTTGTTAGATTCCAGATAAGTTTTGTTTTCGTTAATATGAAAATTTATAAAATATATTTGAAAAAGCAGAATGTTAGAAGTATTTTTTTTCACTGAATCTAACATTTAGGATAAGTCAAAGATTTTGTGGATCTAAATGATTTTTCTAATTTTGACTTCAAACCATGCAAACTCGAAGAATTTTCGAAATACTGAATATGTAATCTCAGACTAACTTAGTTGACCTCTGACATGCTGCTTTTCCTATCTTGATGATATTGCTATAAAATCTCGATAACTTGTCTTAAGATTGCACCCCGATCTTTATATGGCGTAAATCCTTTGAATTCTTCAAGGAGATATTGATCGCCAAATCAGTGCGAGTTTAACTCTACGATTTGAAAAAAATTGAACTATTAAATCTTGCCGCATAAAAATTTTCTCTCACGAAATTGTAATCATTAGATGTAAACTTTATGAAACTTACCATTATTATTTAAATACTGCTGCTACCGTGAAAACTTTCCTTTAACAAGATTTCATAATTGTGTTGTCATTATCATTGTCGTGTTGAAGGTATTTATCGATAAAAATACATAGCAAATTTTTTTACGTAAGGTGTAAATAGGATCAATTAAGTTCGTTCCACTAGTTTCAAGTTTATTCTGAAAAGTTAATAAGCTGGAATGGAAATTATTTAAAAAATAAATGTTAATATTCGAGAGAATATTTAGGAAGTTACACCAATTTTAAGTATAATTATATGAAAAACAATGAGCTTCTATTATATTGATATATTAATATCATTCAACCCGAAAACGATCCAAAGATCGTTCAAAAGTGAAACTTATAATCTTTCGGGTGGGATTCGAACTCCTAAAAAGAAATCATATATCCTCAATTATACGTTGTATATATGAAATTCATTAAAGTTCCTTCCTTAATTGCAATATTATATTCTTATTTTACGTGGAGAAATAAGTGCAAGTTGACTGCCATGAAGATACTACAGACCCCCGCCAAAAGTCTCCGGACATTTTTTGGCTCAATATAAAACTTGGAATTTTTAAATTTTATTAAAAAATATTTATTAATATTTTTATAAAGTACGATATGCTACACATTTAGTAATAAATAATTAGCACTTGGTCGGACCTCAATTTGCTTCAATCACAGCCCGAATTCGCTGTGGCATACTATCAACCAAATTTTCGATATTTTGTATCGGAATTTGTTTCCATGCCCTTATAACATGTTAATCGAGTTGAGCAAGGTTGAAAGGCAATTTTTTCCTCTCACGGATGCTCTTCTTGACTTCGGCCCATAGATTCTCAATAGATAGTCGCGGCAATAGTTCGATAACGATCGCCGCGTTGACGGCAAAAAATTATGCCACCGCGTTGTTCTATTGTTAATTCTTTGGACATTTTCGTTGTTTTAAAAAGATAAAATTTTATTTTGATCTAAAATCAAAATAAACAAACCCAAACACGTATTTATTTGGTTTGATTTAAGTAAACAATGGCCGGAACATTATATAGCCGCAATGTTCTACAGTCACATGATGTAATTACTACGAAAAAGCCCGAAAGATGGCGTCCGGAGACTTTTGGCGGGGGTCTGTAAGAATCCTTAAAGATATAATGAAATAATGAAAGAAGCGAAATAAATCGATACTTTACATCAAATATCCTGCGCTTCCATATATTGGATTCATGATAAAATTTTCTTTAATCATACTGAATATTTCGTTTTTTCGTATCGATATGAGAGAATCTTAAAATTTTCTGTACGCTATTTTAATTTTGTAGATATTGGTGGAAATAAAAATTAATAATCGAAATCTTCTTTTACAATTGTAAAATAATGAAAAAAATTCCCACCGATCGAATGAACATATCAGGTTTTATCCAGATTAGACTAATGTATAAACTTTAATAAATCATTATGGGATGATTGCTCCGATAATTGTCTATCAACAATAAAATCTTGATTTAGTTCAAAATTGAAGCTAACCGTATACAAAAAATTAACATAAAATATGAGTATCATTTTTTTTTTTTTTAAAAAAAAAAAAAAAAAAAAAAAAAAATAAAAAGATATTCACAATATTTCTAAACAAAATTTTCCTTAACGATACCATTTTACAATGATTTATGATATTCTTGTTAGTCTAGGATTAGGTATCCTCACATATATAGCTTATTTTTACTTCAAGTATTTCACTCGTTCAAACCCAATTCCAGGTCCAATTCCACTTCCATTTATCGGGAACCAATTTCAACTTAGTGAAGACATATCATTATTTTGTAGAGAATGTCAAAAGAATTATGGTGATATTTGGGAATTTTATGTTGGACATCCAAGTGATAAGACGAGAGGAATTGGAATAGGTAGAGCGGATATGTTAGAAAGGATTTATTCAACAAACTCGAAAACGAGTAATTTTATTAACCGTTCGCCCGTGAATGATGGGTTAGAAGTATATGGTTTTTCATCAAGAGGAATATCATTTAATAGAAACTATGACTCGTGGGCATACTTGCGAAAATTTTTCATACGTGCAGTAATGACTCCGTCATTTGTTAAACAGGCTTTGGTATGGTCCGAAAAGAATTTTGAAGAGATGGAAGGTTATTGGAAGAAACTTTATGGGGATGATCATAATGAATTGGATTTATCCGAGTGGTTAGGTCGACTTTATACTGATAATATCTTTCATATCACGGCAAATAAAAAGGTTTATGCGTTAGCAAACTATTTCAATAAACTTTCTCCAAGGGAAAAGGTTAGCGTGGATTCTACGTTATTGAGAGAATCCGAAGAATTCATTCAAAGGGTTGGAAGTTTTGTTACCAGTTTATTATATTTCATGGTAACACCAAAATCAATTCTTTATCTTCCTATTGGTGGATTCCGTCAAAAAACTTTACAATTATTAAAAGGGCGAGACAATTTGATGAATGATTTGACGAATATTATTACGCGACGAAGAGAAGAAATTGCTAATACTCCTTTAGATGAACCCATCACTCCCGACATGCTTACCATGATGATAACCGTTAACACCGATAGAAGTATTATGGAACGAAGTTCTAATGAAACCCTTACCGAACCGTTAACCGATGAAGCTATAATTGGTAACTTTATGGAAACGACCGCTGGAGGTATTGATTCCATTACTTCCTCAACATGCTTTATCAGTTATTTTATGGCCAAATACCCTGAAGTGAAGAAGCGTGTTTTTGAAGAAATCGATTCAAAATTTACACGTGATCAGAAATTGACTTGTGGAGAACTAAACCAACTTCCTTATTGTGATGCGGTGATTCGAGAAATTTCTCGAATGCATCCAATCGCAGAACTTAATTATCGTGTGAATGCCCAGGAAGAAACTTTCAATGGTTACGTAATTCCTGCCGAAACTCAAATTTATATACATCAATATGGTATAAATATGCATAAAGCTCATTGGACGAATCCTGAAGAATTTAATCCTGATCGATTTTTGAATAATCGAGAAAATTCTTTGAATCTTACATTTGGAGGCGGTATAAGAATGTGTCCGGTAAAATCATCCTTACCCTATTGTTCACCTTTTAAACGTTACAAGAATTACTAAGTGATTATCATTTTTCTTTTAATTTTGACAGGGACGAAATTTAGCAATGATGGAATTGAAAGCGTATATGGTATTGATGTACCGAAAATATGATTTTGAATTGGTTGATAAGAATGCACCTTTGAAAACTCACTATTCTATTATTAGAGCTTGTGATGAATTGAAAGTTAGGGTTAAGCCCAGAGTATTCTAAATTCATTTTATTGTTTTCATACTTGTGGTACTTTTTTATTTATTTATTAAATTACTAAATTTTATCGATATAATCATAACACGTGATTTTGACAACGCTTTATTCTTAAAATAATTTTGAACCTGCTGCCATCGTAAATTCGAAAAATTCTACAAGATATTATTCATTGTTAATTCGTATTTTATCTAAACATTATTTACAAGACATCCAAATATATTATATCTACAGTAGTAGTCAATTTTATTGTAAAGAAACCAGTCAAAAACGTAAATGAATTTGTGCATGAACCGATTTTAAATAAGGTTTTTTTTTGCAAGTGTAACACCATAAGTTTATTTTCCAATCATTAACCGAATTCCCTAAATAAAATAATACGACGGAGCTGTAGAAAGAAACAAAAATAACGGAACAAATGATAAAAAATTATTTTTTCCGAGAAATCTATCCCTATGCCAATTTTTTTCATTTCTTTTATTAAATATTCAAAACTTTTTCATTGGATACCGCCAAGTTTCCCACGCAAGTGACAAATTATTATGATCAAAAAATATTGTAAAAATATATTTTCTGAATATTGGCATTCATATCATCTTTTATAGTAGAGACTTGTCCGGGTTCAAAGTACCGGAATTTTTATAATTCTGGCAAAATTATAATTAAATTGAATTCCGCCGCTGATTCTACCCTTTAAAATGATGATTATTCAAACTAAGCGTCGTCGCAATTGAATTATTAAATTTCGCATCGAATTTTCGGCCCGACCCGGACTATATCCGAGCGTTCGAGTTGCTACATCTAAATAAAAATAAGTAACACGTTTCAATGTAATTTTGCAACCTCCAAACTTTGGAATACTATGTTTTCAGTGGTGATTATTCTTTCAAATCCCTTGCGATCATCTTTTTAGTAATACTTTGTTCGAATTTTATTAGATCGATAATTTTTCAGTGGAATTAAAATTCCATAAATTAAAATAGGATCAAGGAACTAAATATTACGGTGCAGCAGCTTTTCATGCAATAATTTATTCGATATTCTTTTTATAATTGTCCTTATAAATATTATCCTTATTCTAATCCGAATGATTACTATCATTACTTGCTTTATTTGTGCTAGAAACAACAACACATTTTCCGGTAGCTAAAGATAATTCTCAATTAAATAAAGTTTATAATAAGAAATTCAATTTTCGGGGAGACTTTGTCTCCCAAGCAGAATTATTTTTATATAACACTATAGAACTAAATAGTATATTATTTATAATATTTATATGATATAATAAAACGAAGAAATTAAAAATAGAAACAAGTAATATTTTTTCCAAAAGAGAAAATGTGAAATAAAAGCGATTTTTTCTTTAATTTTTATTTTAAAAAAATATATATATATATTAAAAATTGCAACCAAGCTTAACTCTAATAAAAAAACAAATATAATTTTTCTCGTTGAAGATTGAATAAAAATCAAAATCAAAATCACATTAAATTGACTTAGTCACGACCAGTTTTTTAATTGATTCTTTTCATTGCTCAATATGATGCCTGGCTGCTACTTGTTTATAAAGATTTGGTTCAATAGAGAATAATAATAAAAAAAACATGTAAAATCAATCTACAATCAATAACAATAGAAAAAAATACTTATCTATTTCTCGAAGCGAAAGAGGATTCTAAAACCATAAAAGGAAAAGATCAAAATCAACAAAGTTACCATGATTTAATTTATGCACATAACTCGAATATAAAAATTGAAGAGGAACCTAGAAAACAAAAAAGAAAAATCGAAAAAATAATGAGAAAAAAGCCTAATAAATCATATGAATTTTCGAAAATGATGTTAACATATATATATTATTTTATTAAAAAATATAATTTAAAAGTTATAAAATAATATATATTTGCTATAGTTTATTTTTAAAAAATGTAACTTTTTATAAAGTAACATTTTCGAAATTTCATGATTAATATTAAAAATAATCAAAGCCAATAGTATAGTAAATGAAAAGATCGAAACATTAAAAGAAGAATAATCAACAAACCGAAGCTATCGAAAACCTAAAAAATATAAAAAAATGAAAATGAAATATCATAAAAAAAGTCAACACCTCTCTCTTATAAGCACATTTATATTAGTCAGTAGTGACTAAACGACTTATTAAAAAAATCTCTTCTATAATCATTTTTTGCTGTAAAAAAAAAAAATAATTATAACGCAATTTTACGAAACATATTCAAGGAAATGAGAATAGAGATGATCATAAACCACCTAAAGTTTTCATTTTTAAGTTGCACAAGATCTGATTGCTTACCTGGTAAAAAATATTATTATTTTGATTGAATTAACCAAATTTGATTCACTTAGTGTGTCGTGTGAAAGTATAAAAAGTAAGGGTTGACTGTCTGAAGCTAATATAAGGGTGACATTGATAAAAAAAAACAAGCAAGTTGGAGAATATACATTATTTTTATATTTTCTTATATTTTCAGTATGATATTTTCTTATTGTTATTTAGATAAGAGAAACTTCAAACATCGAAGCAGATACAATTCTAGTTAAGAATGAACGTAAGGCATCAGTCGCAGAAAGGGAAATGACTTTTGTTGTTATGAATGAAATTGATTTTCGTCTGAAGTTGGAATTCAGATAATCTTCAACAGTCTGAAATTGAGATTCCAAGTTCAGTTAACTGAAACTGGAATTCCAATTTAAGATACCCTTTTTTTTATCTGAATTCCAACTTCAGACAACATATAAAAAAACTATTTTAACCAATCACAATATGGCAATTTTTTTTTTTACAATTTCGTTATTGAGTTTAAATATTAATAATTCAGAAAAATTAGAGATTCTCAAAAGACAAAACAGTAATGACTTTATTGTAAATTGAATATTACATGCGGTGAATCATATTTTTATAACATCAATCATTTTTTTGTATCAGGATTATACTATATGTGAAAACAAGAATATTTCCCTTCTACATTCAAGAATAAGTTACGCGAAAGTATATATAGTATGGTAAAAATACTTTAGATGCGATGCTTGTAAATATTCAATCGACACAATATCATTAAAATTTTTGACCTATTGGTTGGATTAATTTTTAACCTATGAAATTAATCGTGGAAAAACGAAATAACAAGTTTTCTTTATAAAGTTGTCCGCTTTTTTACTAAACCAATATCAACAAACATTGAATTCTATGTGATGTTCCCTATTTTGAATATTACCTCACCTCATTGTCAATGTAATTTTAATGGATGTTAAAAAAAAATTTAGAAATTACTTTTTCAGAGATATTATTGGTGATGTGAATAAAATTTTTTCATTATAATTTTTATTGATTACCTTGATTATGTACCTAGTGAGAGATTATTATTAGATTTCAGCTAGACGTACTTAATTTTGATAACCAGGTTTTATTTATAGTAACCTGGCAAAACTCATTTTAGCAAATGGCAACTGATTGTTAATAAGTCTTTTAATTTAGTTTTGACTTTTATTATGGTTTCGAGTTTTAACGGTTTTACCAATAAGATTTTACTATATTTTTGCCAAAGACCCCGTTAAAGCCCAAAGAGTTTTGCCAGACAACAATATTTTATTTTGAAAGAAATTTAATGTTTATGTTTAAATTTTTTCAATGTAATTCATGTAATGCAACTGGTTTAAAAATAAAATAATAAATTTTAACTTTACAAAATGTTTATTTTAAAAAATGGATAAAATTGGTTCTTAAAAATAAAATCGATTCCAACTTCTAACATTTAATTCATGAAACTGGATAACAAATGAAATATTCTAATAACGTCAAAGTGATAAAGTTGAAATTATGGTTAATCTTTTGAACAAAAAACTTGTTTGGGCGTATTTCTTTAACCTTATCATAATGAGTTAAGTATTGATCTAGAGGCATGTAATCCTAATATATTTTTTAACTAATAACTGATAAGGTCAAAAAAATTTCTATCAATTTGATGGAGAAATTAAGCATTTCCAGGCCAGGCAAACATCTTGGCACAACTCTGGTATGATATCATATCCAAATCAATCTTATTAAAGAATTTTATTTTTGTCTTGTGATCAATCTAATTGATAACGTAATCAGCTGACCTGACCAAATTAGGCCACAAAAATCCTGAAATGGAAAATGGCGTACATAATTTTTATATTTTAATTGTATTGTTTCAAAAGCCAAAAGTGGAATGAACTGCACTTAATAAAATGAGTCTTACAAAATATGATGCCAATATTCATCCAGATGAATGGTTAAAAGATATTCAAAATTATTGTAATTTTCATCTTAAAGAAAGTTATTTTGTATGGTATTTTATTATACCATTAGTTGACGCTACTATCAATCTCCCAACTGGAATTAATGATATTGAAAAACTTCGTAAGGCACTCAAAGATGACATTTCGTTTACAATATTCAAAAATGCAAATAAAAGGAAGCTGCAGTTATTACAATATATTCCCGAAAGAGAAGGTGGAGAAACTTTAAAGTTCATTTCAAATTTTCGTAAATTATGTTATAATGCAGAAATCGAAGTGGAAGAACAAAAGAAATACCTTTATCAATCACTCCCAAATAATTACTTTTTAACCGAATTTTCTAAAAGGAAGGAGAAAATTAATTCTACAAATGAATTAATTAAAGAATTTGAGGAAATTGTTATGGAAGAATCGAATTTAATTAAACATAATTCCATCATAGCCTTAAAACATGTGGCTACAGGCAAATACTTGAGTTCAATTGGAAGTTTGAATTACACAACTGGAAGCAATTCTCAAATGGTATGCTTGTTTATAACGACAAACTTTATTTATTATAAATTTAAATTTATGAAAGCATCTCTTATCGTTACTTAGGTTTTTGCAAGTAATTTAGTACTTGATCGGAATGGTTTATGGACCATCCATACTAACAATTCGCATTTTAGTAATCCAGAATTAGCTTCTTACACCAACAACACTACTATATATCTACAACACAAAAATTCTAACCGTTATCTTGGAATTTATACTCGTGATTCTAAATCTCCATCAACCGGGCACACAGAAGGTAACCATTAGTATTTTATTAACTTATTTTTTAAAGGTTAATTCTAAAATATTAATTTTTTTTTAGTTTGTTGTTATCCATTTCGATATGAATGGAATTTTAAGAATTGTAAATTAGAGGATTCAAAAGAATATTTAAGATCAAACGATATTATTAATTTAAGTTACAATTCTTTACTATTTTTACGTAGTCATGAATTTCAATTTACTATTAATAACGATACTTTTCAAGAGGTTGTTTGTCATAACGAAAGGTTAGGAGGTAATGATGAGGTATGTACTGTACTTTTTACCTTTATTTGAATTTTGTATAGTACATATTTGGATTTAAAAGTTATCTTTTTTTTTAGTGGTGCATTGAACTTGTTAAGCAGAATTAATTTATAAATATTTATGAAGACTATTTCAATAGGGATGATGCTATTCCCATCCTTTATTCTTTTTATTCTTTTTTGAACAAACAAATACAATAGATTTATTTTAAATATCTTTTCTTTAAATGTATAAAAATTTATTTAAAATAAATTTATAAACTTTTTTAAAAAGAAATATGGTCATCAGTCAATTAATACCTGATTTTAGACTTTTCTTTTCATGCATTAGATTATCTTTATATTTTCAGAGTGACAATTTAATTCTTTAAACTGCAAATTGTTATCATAATTATTTGTGTGAAGAATACTATCAAAAGAAGTACTACAAACGAATGATTTAAAATGTTTCAAAACTAATTTACTAGGCATCATAAAAATTTTCTCACATGTTTGTGCATAGTTAAATTATTTAATCATATATGGAAGTGTAATTTCAATCGAAATTTTTCGACATAGACTTTTTCTTATTTAGGAAGTCTCGAAAACAAATACTTATTGTTGACAATAAAAAAAAAATCAATTTAAAAATTTATGAAAATACGTCATGAATTATTTAGTAGGACTGCCGACGCGTAGCAAAGTAGTATTTCGGAGCTTTACCGGCATTTATTTCTAATCGAAAATAATTTGTTTGAAGACAATCAAATATTAAAAAATTTTAAATGTTATTTAAACTAAAATTCATTAAAAAATAAAAGAGGGAAAACACGGAATTCCATCATTTGAATGCCCTAGTACCATAAAGCAGATGATTTTAAATTCTAAATTTGGAGTTGCTTCTTGATTACTTATTCGTTGATGATTATTAAAGCGAGACCTCGTTCATCTCTTTGTATTTACAGAATTACCATTTTTCTTCATCTTGCAACTGCTGTTCAACATCAAAATACAATTCGTTCGTGTCGGAAATCGGTGCCAACAACAAAATAATTTAAGAGCTTTATAACTATGTCGATTCACCAATCCTTAATTGTATGCCGTTGACCTTTAAGAGTATAGAAAGAACTGTCCAGTGGCATATGCGAAAGTCTTATAGTCATCATCCAACGATACATAAGTCGAATGTTTTATAAAGTGATTTGATATTCATATGGAAAACAAGTTGGTTAACGCTTACTCATGTGCCCGAAATACGAACAAATAATACTTTCATTCCTTTAGACCAGAACCATGTTTCGATCTTCTAATTTACTTTTTTGGATTAGAACTAATACAAATATACCTGAATTCTGTAATAATGCACGCATCACCATGCAATCTAGGTGTACGTCAACGTTTGATTTGTCGATAAAAATTTGCACAAGCTGGCCTGAAGTTCTTGCTACAAGAAAGGAGATTCGCTGCTTAAGTCAAGGAAAAGCCAATTTGACAATCATAGCAATTATGATATTACGAAAATGAGATATCAAAAATCAAGACTTACCGGTGGTTAATTTGTTTTGGGGATAAGAAGCTGAAAATAAAAAGAAAAATTATGTCATGCAAAATTTTTTTATGTATAGACTGAAACTACAACTCTGTGTAGAATGTACCAATACCAGGTGGAAATTACTCTTTCAAATTCCCTATCGTACTTGAGATAAAGCCTATCACGTGTCGGATATCTTACTGGATTGACCAAATATGGAACTTTTTAATTCTTCTGTGAATAAGGCGAACAATTTCTGAAAAAGTATTTTGGTATTTTTTTTCTCTATAATTGCTGATAACATAATGCCTTATATAAATATACAGTGCATATGGTTAGGAAAGTTTGAAACAGATTTTGAAAGTCGAAAATACGAATTAGGGTCTCAATTGTCGCACAAACCTACTGATTTATCCAAGTTCTGCAAGTGAAATCAGATATATCATAACTTTTGGTGATTAGCATTAAGATAAAAGAATAAAATAACATCGATTCTTACCGTCATATTTCTTCATAATTTTTTCACAGCCGATTATTCTCAAAAGTTCTTTTTGGATTTGCCGTATTACAATTGTATTAAGTATTTATATTTTCGTTTGCAGCGATAGGAACTTTGCCGGTGAGGCAATTATTACGAATATTTAGAAAAGTTTAGTTCGCATTTAGACCACAATACTGCTTTTCGTTAATTTTTTTATTGTAGACGTTTACGTTTAAGTACGTTTAAGTTCAATAGGTTTCATCAAATATTACTTGTGTAAGTATCCCATGTGAAAAAAGGCTATTTGATGAAATCAATGTGATTCTCTAGTCAAACACTTTCGTAAAATCACTTTTGAAGATATTGAAAAATTTCGAATACGCTGAAGCCATAATTAATGAAGTGACTAGGTTGACGCTTTTAGAAATGCGGTAATATTTATTGTCTTTCACGACTCTTCGAACATTATTGGATCACGCACAAATTTATTCATAAAAATGAACTTTCACTTTCTTCTTTTTTTTTTTATAAAACAAACCTTTTTTGAGATTAATCACATATTTTACATCTTGGATTATAAAATTATTTATAAATTATACATAAATACATTCGTTCGGAGTATTAATATATATAGAATTAATCCAACATTCAATATACAATTATACAACTCATATGGCAAGATCAAAAGATCAAAAAATAAATACAGTAAATACAAATAACTTACACATTCACTGAAACAGAGCATTGCGATAGTGGTAACTCCAAGGGATTGTTCAGAAAGCGAGAAGCGACCCTGCTCATGAACTCCGTTTAATTGTTGTTTTGCAAGGGACATCACGAGTAGCTACCAATGACCCCCTTCCTGAAGCGCCTAATTAAAGCCCAAAAGTGGCTACAATTAAGTATAATACCTCCAACCGCTACTGTACATGGATACACAATAAAATAATAAAACAAATAATACAAATAAAAAATACATTATTGTTACAAAACATATATACTGTAAATGTCGTTTTTGCCCTGGTTAAATGTAAATTTTGAATGAGTGTGTCACAGAACATTATTATTACCTTTATATAAAAATACATATTTTATGAAATACTATACAGAAATTCTATATAATTTAATAAACTAACAAGTACATACACATATATTTTATGGTTTTAGAAATTCATACAAAGCTTATCTCAAGAAAATAAGGAGACTTTTTCCCGCTAAAAAATTTAATATTAATTTATTCACAGTTATACAATAGATTAATAATGGAATTTTTTTTTTTTTACAAAAAAGCAAACGAGAATAATTTATATTTTACATGATACAAACATTTACGGGAGATTCGCAGAAAAAGTATTTAATTTTAAAGATATTAAATAATATTCTTAAGTTGAAGATAAATTTGTATTTTATTAATTTTAATTAAAAATTGTAATAGATTTGAAAGTTATTACATATAAATATATTATTTTTCCAGAATAAATTTTTGACTCTTGGTCAATGATTGCAACAAATTTCAGTTAGAACACAATAGATCGAAAAGGAGTAAACATCTTGATGATGGAATGTCTGTCCTAAACTGGAAGTAAAACAATAGGTTCTTTACTAATTTAGTATACGTTAAGGGAGAGGAAGTCACACAGGACAAGTGTTCTCAGTTTTTGCATGATAATACGAATCTTCACTACCCTATTTAGGAGACAGTCTACATTACCATACACGGCTTGGAGGCCGCACACCCCGTATATTACTGTTCGTTCACCAATGAAACAAATAAGGAGTTAAAACTCACCTTTCGTAAAAAAGCTCACTTCTTTCTCTAAAGATGCGTTTTTGTATTTCTTTTTTTTATTTTTATTCCATAAAGTAAATAATAAATAAATAAAAATAAAAACCACGCAGTTCTAGCGTCACCATTTATTTGGGTTGTTATGAGAGTGAAAAAATAAATTGTTGAAGCGTTTAATAAAAAGGTGAGGTTATAAATGATGAATTTTGACGCGTCACTTCATTTAATAAAAAAATGACAAATGAGCAAATCGAACATTTTATGACAATTTTATTCTAGAACCACAAAAATGCTGTCGATCACTCAATTGAAAACTCAAACTCTTTCCAAATAAAGTTAAGCAACGTTGCCTCCGGCTTTTCGGCATTCTTTTATTATGCTAAAGAAGAATATTAAACGTTATTTTTAATATCTTTAAATTCTTAAATGATAAATAATTATGGATTTTTCAGAATTTTTGAATTTTTTATTATTTTAAGATTTGGAAATTATATTAATGATTCAAATATTTCTAGATCTAACACAAGATGAAAACGACGGGATGACAAGTTGACTCCAATGATGATTCCATTGATGATGTTTCACCAATAAATGTGTGTAATTGGATAAAAATATTTTCTTCAATTCTTGTTAAATTAATCGTTTTACATTGTCCTTTTTATTTTATGACTCAATTGTTGCATCGAATACTTCAAATCTAATAAATCTTCTAAAGAAGCCTTTACCATTTCTCTACTAACACAATAGAATGCATTCTAAATAATCTAATAATTATGTCAAAAATGTATTTTAGACCTGAATTAGTGTGAATGAAAAATGAGAGTTTAGCATAATGAACTCTGATAAGATTCCTCACTTTTTGAAGAATATGAAATAAAAATTGATGATAAAAGGTTAATAATATTTTTGTAGGATTTATTTATATATATTTTTTAAAAAATGATAACAAGGTTTTTTATTTAGTGTATAAAGTAGGAGATTTTTTAATATATTATGAGCAGTCCTCAATGTTTAAATACTGAGTATATGGTATAATAATTATAAAGCAGATAGTAATTCACTTAAAATTAAATCCTTTCATATAAAGACTTTTCTAATTGCCACTTTATTGACAAATGATATAATTATAAAGATGATAATAAATTATGGCTAGTTGAAGATAAAGTGAATTAATCAATTCAGTGAGTATAGAATAATATATTATTGTTTGGTGATGTGACATAAAGAATATAATATTTATATTAAAGAAATTATATATCTTTTTAATAGTAAGTAGAAATACTATGATATAGCAATAAAATACTAGCTATATTGTAAAATTATTACAATATCATCATTTATTATGATATCTCTCTACTTTAAAGGTTTTCTTAACATTTATGTTAATGACTTTAGCATTTATAAAAAGTATATCATTCATTAGAAGGAGTTTATTACAATTCAAAAATATATTATTAACTTTCTGAAGATAACTAAAAAATCATTTTTTAATCAGTTTCATTCCTTTTAATGTAATATTTGAAAATTTTATTAAGCCTATTATTCAAAATATAAAGCGATTAAAAAAAAGCTCAATTATAAAAACAATAAATAGTAATACTTAAGTAATTAGTAGTCTTAAATATATTATAACTGACATTTTGCAAGATAATAACTTAGCTGACATAAAATATCATAGTACAATTCATAATTGTAAAACATGTAATATTTCAAGTGATCACTTTATTAGTTCAGCTTATGATTACATAAAAATACATTTAATTAGAATTTTATAAGAGTCTGAAACAATTTTAACTTTAATAATAATATTGATCATTTTCAGTTTTATATTGATCATTTCTAAATTCTAATTTTAGATTTTTTGATTAATGTTATACAAATATGAGAAATTTTGATAGCCTAATTGCTTACTTTATTAATAAATAATTAACTATAAAAATTTAACTAAATAAAGTTCATATATCATATAATAATATGAATTAAAATCTTAATTTTAATTGGTAGGGTCTTGTAAAATAATTTTAATAGCTTAATCCTATATGCTTTATATTTATTTTATATATGATTGTAAAAGAACATATAATACTGAATATGATAAAACAATTAAAGTTATATTCTAAATCAATTTTATTATAATGTAGATAAATAGATTAAATAAAATATTTAAATAATTTTAACTTACAAATTTTTGTATTTTTAATGATTATATTTTTATTTAGTTTTATTATTTTTTAACTTATTCTTAATATATAATATTACATATTAACATATTTTTTAATATATAATAAAAATATTATTATCATATTATATTAATATATTTACAATATATAATTAAAATATATTAATAATATTATAAAATATATTTCTGATATATTTCTGATATCAAGTTAAAACAGAGTTAATAAAAATAAATCTACAATATATCTATTATATTTTAAAAGTACTTTTAATATATTTTTTAAAATATAAAATTTCAGAAAATTTATCTTGTAAATGATAAAGATTTAGAAAATTTGATTAAAATTTAAATAATTCTAATAGAACTTTAATGATACATATAAATTAACTTCTCTAATTTAAAATAAGATAATTTAAAAAATAAGAAGATTTAATTCCAATTCAGCTTATAGTTTTGATTTTAATTTAAAATTTTTAAATATTTTACAATAAATTTAAAATTATTAATTATTTAGGTAAATTTACCTAAAAAGTAAAAAATGAAATAATTAATTACACTCATAATAATATATATTTATTTGCATTCATATTAGCAATAATTAAAATAATTTTTTATTTTAAATGAAAATTTTTTATTATTTTTAAAAAAGTTGCTAATTTTAACTTTAGTTTATTTTTGATCTAATTATCAAAACTTTTACATATTAATTATTTAAATTAGCTTTTCAATTATACATATCTATCTTAACTATATTTTGCTTATGACTTTAAAAAAAATTTAGAATTAAATTTTACTTTTAAATCGTAAAAAATAAAGATAAAATCATTAGAAATTTTGATCAAGCATAGAAAATAAGCTTTTAAATCAATACTGCAGTTACAAAGTTATAATTAAAAAAAAAAGAAATGCTATAAAAAAAAAAAGTCAATTAATTTTAAATTTTTCATAAAAGAAATTATATACTTAAAGTATCATTTGAATTGCTTCTAATAGAATTGATTTTAGAATTTATGGATTAGCAATTTATAAAAGTTTTTGAAATAAAAGATTTACTTTTTTTTAAATGTTGTTTTAAGAATTTTCTTTTTTTTGACAATTAAAAAAAAAAAAAAATAAAAAATGATTTAAAAAAAAATTATGATTTTAAATGATCTCAAATAATCTCAAATGATATCATTTTTATTATAAATTAATTATACTGTATTTTCTAAAAAAATCATATGATTTTAAAATAGCCAATCAAAATTTGACTGTCAAAACTAATTATTAATTTATCCAAAACTTATATAATTTATTAATAAATATGTCTTAAAACTCTAAAATATATTTTAAATTAAGGTTAAAATGTTATTTCATCTCTAAAACTACTAAAATTAGTTTCAGAGTTCTGGAGTTTTAGGGATTTATAATTTTAGTTAGTAGCTTTAGTAGAATAGTATATTTTTAGCCTTATTCTATTTATTAATTTCATTATAAAATTATAATCATGATTATAATTAGTAAAAAGCAGTTGTTCAGATGAAATTTCTCACATAAACATATTACTATAAATATCTAATAAAATTATATTCTTTTTCATTAATAACTTCAAGTGCTATATAAGAAAGATTTCTATATATACTTTCTAATATTTTATTAACAAGAGCGTAAAATCTATAATTACTAATATCTCAAAAGTCAGCTATTTTATTATATAGTATATTTTCTGAATACAAATTTTTATAAATAGAATTTTTCATATTAAAGTCTTAAAATTGTATTAATTATATTTAAAAATATAGTTATTCTTTTATATTTATATAAGTTAATTATAATTTTATTGTAAATATTTTATTAAATTTATATTATATATAATTATTACTAGAAAATAATCTTTATTTTGTGGATTTTGAATAAGATCACGAAATTAAATAAAGTATCTAAATTTGCTACTTAATATTAATTAAGATTCAACCTATAAATAAAAATTCAATTAATTAGGTTTATTTGTTAATTTATAAAAAATAGCATTATTAATACTTTTAAATAACATACCTCTATAAACTAATTTCTATTAGTACTTTTAATATTTTTAATCTTTTAAATTTTACTTTTTTACCTTTAAATTTTATTAATTGTTTTCTAATAGAATCCCATTTATTATAAATTCTATCAATTCAAACTTCTATATAAATTTTAAAGTATTAATCTTTAATTAGATATTCAATATTTTGTAAATTATTATACGGTATTTACTCAACTATATTATAAGAAATAATTGCTTTCATTTGACATCTTTTTGTAGTAATACCTCTATAAATGCACTTCTTTTAGAATCATAATAAAAAATAGCATACTGTATATTTAGAGAGGATGTACATTTATAGAAAATAAAATATTAAGAGTTTTTATGAGTTAGGACTAAAGTCTACTGTATATTTAAAGAGAATTTACATAGAGTATATATTTATAAAAGGTATACTTATAGAAGTTTTACTATATTAAATTATCAAATGTATTATTTTAGATACACTGTTTGAAAATTATGCTTACAAATAACTTTGAATACAAAGTTTATAATATAATACTAAGAATTCTTTTTTGCAGTTTTTATAAGTTCTTTAGTTTCTTAATTTAAAGAAACTTTATCATGATTATGATTATAAATTATAATTTATATTATCTTTAATTTTTCTCATTTGTGAAAGATTCATTAGCGTAAAGTATTTATTACATAAATTTATATTATTTATTTATATTGAAACTGGCAAAAACTGACAGACCTGTTAAATATGACATATATGCCAAATATGTCATATTTGCCAAATAGGACACATATATCATTTATTATATTTTTATTATATTTATCATTATTATTATTTATTTCATATTTAACATAATTAGAATATCTGCTAGCTCTGTTATTATTATTAATAGTATCATAAATACCATAGATTTTCTTTAATTATAATTTTTCTATATAAAGAGCATGAAAATGTCTTGAAAAAAAACAGATTTCAACATTGTATTCAGTATATATTTAATAATAATAATAAACAAACTTAACATATTGCAAACATAAAACTTATAATTTTATTCTTGTTAACTAAATAAACTCTCTAATTAATAGCATGTTAAATTAATTGAATTTAATTAAAGCTATTGCCTCCTTGACTTCAAATCATAGTTAACTTATTTGACGAAAGAGTAATATTAATAATGTCTAAATTATAATTATTTAAATAATTATTCTAAAAAAGAAAATATAATAGTATTACTAATTTTATTTATTTATTTAATTGAATTATTTTATTTTTTTTACTCAAATTAATTTTAGGTTAAATCAGATTGAATCTTGAAAAATTTTGATTAATGATATTCCTTTAGCTGAAATTATTAATTTTCATTACTATAATATAGATCTTTAAAGAATTATTTAATTTAATTAGTATTTATTATTATTAGTAATTGTGATTATTATAATTATTTTTTTATTTTTATTTTTTTTACATAATTACATAAAAAAATGATAAAAAAAACTTATTTTTTTTATTTATATAGTTCTTCTTTCTCTATTTATTTTTTTAAAAAATCATATATAAATAACTATTATTCTTATTAATATTGATATTGATATCTATAGTTCTTGTATGAAGCTAATCAAATTTCTTTTTTTTTTTAAATTTAAAATGATTATAGCTAAAACTATATAAAATAGAATACTTGATACTAATAATTATATAGCATGAACTGTATATAATATTTTTATGATAATTTTGTAATTTTAATTAAAATCTCAAAAATGATAAATAAAATTAAAACAATTACTTGAGGAATCACAGATAAGGATTCACAATAATATCAAAAATTATTCTTACTATAAAAATACATAAAGTAAACAATATAAATATTAAAATAACTCAAAGATATTTTAGAGATTACATATTAGAGATTCTAAATTAATACAGTAAATTAATATAATATTATACAATAAGATTTACTAATAATAATAAAAGGAATTACTCAAATGTAAAAGGGTCACAATTTATTTATAATAGTTTTAAAAGGATTGTGAAAGATAAATTTTATACTTGATTAATTATACTTCTTTATTAATATAATATGTAAGTTCTGTATTTAAAAGATTATTATTTTATTAGTGCTGAGACTCAAAAAAAATACAGAAATATTTATACATATTGAATAAATAATAAAATAAACTAAATTCATTTAGCAACTTTCTGGATTTGAACAGGAATGATAAACTCAAAGTACTCACAGTCAATAAATCTATCAATTAGTTCGCCATCTGAAACCTTTTTTTGATGAATACCTCTTCTCTCTCCACATCTTTTGCTTCATGTAAGCTCAAATCATTCATAATTAAAAACTTCATCGATAAACTTTCTTCACTATTGCGCCTCACATTATTACGACCTGACTTATATGAACACTGGCCTTGTATGAGTTGCAACGTTGCTACTGAAACTGCTTTTCATATTTGGATATATTTAACGTACTCTTCAAAAATTATGGACACAATCTCAGCTACTAAAAATGATCTTATTGATCAGCTAAACTTTTCATACAGAGCCAGATACACAGCACACCAAACTGAATTAGAGGATGTATTCAACAACACTTTCGCATCACCTTCAAATGCTTCTAATGACTACACAGACATCATTCAATCCAGAATTTCATCTTCCTTTATAAATATTATTCACAAAATTATTGCAAATAAAGAACAATGCCTCTCCATCATTTCACGCTCGCTGCTCCTCTTTCACCAAAAGCTATATGATGACGTCTGGAAACACTGTTGCAACTTATTAATCACCAAAGAGTATTCAATGGACATCACTAAACAAGACAAGCGTAAACGCAGTGCCAGTTCACCCTGCTTCACAGATAGACATCAAGCCTCTCTTTTAACTGGGAAACTTGAAAATATCTTGCGAACAAATTTGGCTACATATTCTCAGATTTTTAGATAGGCACTGACGTCTTCTTTTTCTTTTCTTGCTGAAATTAATCTTCATTAAGTATACATTTAGTGGAGTTGATATAAGGGAAAGACGATAATAGGTCAATTCAAACGGGTTTGCAATATAACTATGGGGATAGCTAGTATTTAGCATTTATTTTTGATTTACTTTGTATTTCTTTATATATAAATTTAATAAAGTTACTGGCAGTGCCACATCATTAAAAAAAAATAAAATAAAATAAACTAAATTAAATATATTAAAGAAAATAAAATTATCTTATTACTAAGCAATAAAGTTGCTATATCAATAAAATTACCAGATCTGCAGGCAACTAAATGGATATTTATGATCTACATAATTATCAAAGATAATAAAATTAACATTTAGATATTTATATAATGATCAACAGCAATAAAATAGACAAAATAATCTTCTTAAAGATCTACATGACAATAAAATTAACTTCTTAATCTATTAATTAAATCTATCTAAATTTTACCCATTATGATGTTAATAATCAGCTGTTAATTATTTAACCCAAATCCTCATCATTTACCAAAATTATCTTATTTAATAAATAAATAACTTGCAATTATATCCTTTTAAATTTATTTTTTACTTTATTAAATAATATTTAATGAGAGTTTAATAATATATATAATTATTGCTGATAATTTATTATTTTTAAATTTCATTATAGGTATCCGAGTCTAACGAAAATCTCGAAGAAATTCATCAAAGCTTGCAAAAAAAAAAGCTCCTATGTTTCATATGGTTTTTTTTTTTTATTATTTACCGTTATCAATTAGCCATGTCACTATTAGCGAATTGCAAAAGTCAAAATTATATATTGACGGATTTGTTAATTTGACGGGACTTATTATAGTTTTGTGATTAGACGTTTTTTACTAATAATAAATTTTTTCCGAAGAGGAAATTCATGCCAATTTTTTCATTTTTATATCATCAACATAGAAATAGAAATCAATTCTAGGTGAATATTTCGTAATATAATTTATTCGTATGGAATCGATTTCGATATTTTGAATCGATTTGAGAATCGATTTAATCTCGGTTATTTTTTTCTCAAGATTCGACTCGAAGTTTCAATTTTCGGTTTTCGATTAATCGAGTACGATCGATCCATTGAGTTAGGTGCTTGAAGAACGAACACCTTAAATAAATAAAATTTAAAAAAAAAAGTTCAAAATTAAAATAATTAATTAAAAAAATTGCGAATATTAAAATTAATTAAAATAAAAAAAAAAAAGATCAAAAAATCACGGAGGGTAAAATTAAAAATATTAGTAGAATTAAAAAAAATCAAATTAAACCCGCCTTTATTTATAAAAAAAATAATTAAAAAAAATTCGCGATTTTGAACCGATTTAAGTCTAGTCCTAAGAAAGATTTACTTAACTTCTTCTTTTTAATACGATTTTTTGTGTAGTTGGTTTTTTAGTCAAATCTATATGGAGACACGATAAAGGTTGAAAGTGTGAAGGAGGAATTTATTATTACAAGATTTCGGACGTTTTTTCTCTGAAATAAATATAACTAATATTATAATTATTTTAACATATATAATATCTGACATTTTCATTTTTTTTTTCGCAGTTACTGCGCCGTTCGTAATTGCCGATTTCTTGTAGCTAATATATAAAAAAATAAATTTTTTTTTTTTTTAAAAAAAAAAAAAAGAAATTAACAGAAAATTATAAAAAAAATACATAATTAAGAAAACCGAAAGTAAACAAATAAATTTCATCTTTTTTTTAAAAAAAAAAAAATAATTAAAATAAAAAAATTTTAAAAAAAAAAAATAATTAAAAAAAAAAAATTAAAAGTTAGCGTTAAGATTAGGATTATCATTAGGGATGTTAAGAGGTCCTAAGCGGTCCTAAAAATCCCAAGACAATTACAAAGAATTATTTTTACAAATTTATATATGAAACTTGTCTATTATAATGTTTTAATGAGCTACTTAATGAAACTAAATAATAAACCCTCCCGGAATCCCAGAATTTCTTAAAATTTAAATTTTGGGATTTAGGACCGGTTCTATACTTAGCGGTCATCATCAAAATTGCCAATTTAGAATATCATTTTCGCTTTTTACAAATTAATTAAAAAATTTTTATGACATTTTTTTTGATGGGGATTACTTATTATAGATAGGTGATTAGAATTCTCTAGAGTTAGTAATTCTTAAAGCGTAAGGACTGGTTAAGGACCGCTTAACATCCCTAATTATTTATAAAAAAAATCAATAAATTTATTATGAATTTTAAATTTTTTTTGTTATAGTTATGCTTAACTTTAAAAAGTAAGTTTTTCAACATTTATTTCACGCCGTGTTAGCGAAACCTCGGGCATCGCCTGGTTAAAATCGCTAGTTTAATGATAATAATTTATCGCGAAATCAAATTTTTTTTTAATAATACTTTACAATTTATGGTTTAGTATTTATAATAATTTGTTTATTTAAATTTTTGGACATGAATATTGTCAAAATATTTTAAATTCTTTCATATATTTTTGTAACTAAGCAACTAATTCAACTTCCACTTCATATAGTTAGAATAATTATAATGTGCCACTGAGCATTATATATAGGTATATGTCATTTTACGTCTAAAATAGATTCGATTTTTTACATGATTTCAATTCGATTTTCGATTAATTCGATTTCATTAGAATCGATTCCAATCCCCAGCTGCACGAAGACGTTCAGTGAAGAAGAAAAAACCTGAATTTGTGATAGGGACTGCTACCATTAGTTGATATATCAGAAAGAACCATGAGAAATTTGGAGCTCCTGATGGTATGAAATGTATAATTTAGGTATATATCAAATTTCATCCTCGTCACAAATTTAAAGTCTTGAAGATCGTTGTCTGTAATATATATGAACATTTAGATAATGAAAATAAAGAAGCATTATTAAAATTATTCTTGGTATGCGCGTATTTTTAAAATTCTTGTATTGATAATTTACTAACTTGTTATTAATACTATAAATACTTGTATTAATAATATTTTAAAATGATTACAAATATACATAGTTATACAAATCAAATATAATAATATAAACAAAAAAAATTTTAATAAAATTTTTTTTAAAAGCGTTTCATTTATGTTACGCAAATTGTTTTTAATATGATAAGTGTCAATCAATGTGATGGGATATACCGGATACATGTGATACATTAATTTTAAAATAAATTTATTTTATCTATCAATTCAAAAAAAAAAATCCGAATCCAGTTCGATCATTTAATCATTATTCAAGAAAGATGGAAATATAATTTTGCGAACTTTTATAAAAAAAGGTATAATTTCAAAAAACAAAAAAAAAAAACAAAAAAAAAAAAAATCATAAACGCCATGAATAATTTTATTTTTGCAACCATTATATTGGCCATGATTTCAATGGTAAATGCTAAAAATGCATATATGCCGTGCGTTGCTATATACCCTTCTAATACACTATCCCTTGTAACACTTTCACCTGATCCTGTCGCTGGAAAACCTTATGATTATACTATTTACACAGTTCTAGATAAAGATGTCATAAGTGATGACTATTTAGAAGTCGATATTGTTGATGATAAATCAAATCCTTTATCTGATCCTTTTACTATGGATATTTGTTCTAGTACTGGAATTAAGTGTCCAATTAAAGCTTTAACCTTAATTAAACTTTCAACGGAAGTTCCAATACCAGCCACTTTACCTACTGCATACCATTTTATAGTTACTATTACTAATCCTAATAATAAAACCAATCCTTTAGCCTGTGCATATTCTTATCCGAGTAAATAAATCATTTTTTTTTTGTTACACATTTACTTTTTAATTATTATAAATAGTCATTTTTCATTGAATTAATAATAAATACACTATATTTAATATGTATTGGGGATAATAACATCCCTTATTTAAAGGAATATGTGTTACAAAACATTTCTGAAATTCCTGTTGCATCTCTATCTATCATATAATACTATACTGTAACTCTTATATATTCTTAAGTTCCTTGAATATAAATCGAAACACAAATAATTTTTTACCGAATTGTAATTTTAATAACAAAGAACCAATCAATTATTATATCAATTTGATGTTTAATGAGACTTTTTTTTTGATACATTAACAGTTGCTTATTATCTGTTGCGCTATATATCAAAATAACAAACTTGTAAATTATTATTTTAGCTTAAATTTCTTTTGCATTTGTATAGCAGTGGAAATTTAAAGTCTTCGTTGCAGGAAGCCGAGTCATTCAGGATTTATACATTACAAAATTTTTT
>CAJVPP010000707.1:0-27322 GCA_910592005.1 Funneliformis mosseae
CCATTCGAAAAAGATTTCGAGGACTTCATCCTCTTCGAAATCTAACTTCACAAATTTTCTCGCCACTTCTTCGCGAGAAGTATGAGTTATCCACTCATTCAAAGAAGATTTTTGTATGATAATTCTGGAAATAATTAATAAAAGTTAGACTAACAATTGAAGTTAAATGAACGTTTATGAAAGGTAATTAATGAATACACCTACTGTATATTCAAATTATCCACCATTCGAAAAAGATTTCGAGGACTTCATCCTCTTCGAAATCTAACTTCACAAATTTTCTCGCCACTTCTTCGCGAGTAGTATGAGTTATCCACCCATTCGAAGAAGATTTCGAGGTTTTCATCCTCTTCGAAATCTAACTTCACAAATTTTTTCGCCACTTCTTCGCGAGTAGTATGAGCTATCCACTCATTCAAAGAAGATTTCGAGGTTTAAATCCTCTTGATCGAAATCTATCTGGACAAGTTTTCTTGCCACTTCTTTGCGAGTAGCATGAGTTCTTCGATTAGCGAAGATATTATTCTTGTCTTTAAACAAACAATTATATTTAATAAAAGAGTTAAAAATAAAAATGATTATAAAAATAAAAATATCATATTTATTGTATTAAAAATGTTTTCTTTTTTACCTTAAAGGTCTTGGAGACTCACCAATGAGTAACATGAAATCATGGAAATGGATTGTTGAAATTAACTCAACTGGTTGCGTTGCGTTGTTATAATTTATTTTTGATCAATTTTCCTAAAGATGATATGGGAAAATTGCTAGAAAATCAGGTTCTGAAAAATTTTGACTCTCATATAATCATTTTTATGCAGATCAGCTTATTCCGATTGGTTGCATAAATTCATAAAATACATATTTATAAATAAAATTAGATAAAAATAAAAGAAATATCTTTTTACTAATGTATATTGATTATTAGATAAATTTAGAATTATATAGAAATGTGTTTTTCATATTTGTTTCTAAAAAGGCTTTACCCTAATTGTTTTTTCTTTATTTAGTAAGTATAACCAAAAAAAAAACTCATTAAGTGAAATATTTGTTTAATTTCTTTCTTAAACTATTAGATTTTTAGAATTATTCAAGCCTTTATTTTGTAAAATTCTTATCAAATATACAAAGATCAACGCGATAGAATATCAAAAATAACTGTAACTTCTGCATCACTTGAATTACGTTTTAAATAAATACGGCAAACAAATGTTGATCAGAACAAGGAAGATATGTAATCTTATATAGTTGCTTCTATTCGTTGTTGTTTAATGGCGGATCAATTTATGATGAGACTCTAATATAAGATTCATTAAGAATATTACGTGCTTTTTTACGAGCTATTCTTTCTTGGTCTTTGCATTCCAGCGATTGGGATGAGCGATAGAATTATATCCGCAAAACCTGTTGGTCCTAAACCATAATATAAGTATAAGCGCCCAAATGTCTTTTTAGCATGCTAAAGTAAATAATAAAGATATTTATAATAAATATTTATTTTTTATATTCACGTGATTTATATTCGCGGGATTTAAATGATGATGTCACAATAATGTAATAGACTATACGAATTTCAGCTTTAAAAAAAGTAACTGATGTTATAAATCAGTTGAGCTTGTTATTATTGATAATTTTATTGCCAAGGTTTTAAAGTGCAAAAAAAAAAAAATAAAAATAAAAAATATACAGATGATTGGATTGTAACGCTGAATTCTTGATTTAAACTATTAGAACAAGAATTGGTTTATTTTTTCTAGCCCTTCATCATAAGGACAAAACTAATGAATTCACACTCTATTTTTTGATAATTCAATGTGAAAACGTTGCATAAAAAAATCTGATGCATTATCTACGACCATAAATGTTACGTAAAGTATCATTTTCCTATTATGCAGGTAAGATTTCAGTTGTAACATAAGTTGTTGTATTGGAACGAACATTATCATTTGTGGTGATGCTTGTCATTGTAATCGTAATCCTTGAGCTGGTTGTGACTGTTGTAGAACGTGCTTGATCATTTGAAGGCGTTTGACCATTTGAAGGCGATTGATTATCTGGACGTGGTTGATTATCTGGATGTGGTTGATCATCTGGACGCGGTTGATCGTCTGAACGGGGTTGACGTGGTGGACGTGGTTGATCATTTGAACGTGATTGATCATCTGGACGTGGTTGATCATCTGAAAGTGGTTGATCATCTGAAAGTGGTTGACGTAGTAGATTCAAACTTGCCTGATCATACGAATGTGCCTGGTAACGTGCCAGAAAACTATTCCAATATGCCTGATCATTCCAAAATGCCTGATCATTCCAAAGTGCCTGACCATTCGAACGTGTCTGACCATTCGAATTTGCCTGGTCATCCGAAAGTTCCTGATCATCCGAAAGTGCTTGATTATCCGAAAGTGCCTGATTATCCGAAAGTGCTTGATTATCCGAAAGTGCTTGATTATCTGAAAGTGCTTGATTATCCGAAAGTGCCTGATTATCCGAACGTGCCTGATCACACGAACGTGCCTGGTCATTCGAAAGGGACGGATCATTTGAAAGTAACATATCATTTGAAGGTGCCAGATTATTTGATTGTGCTTCATTTGAAAATGTCTGATCATTTTGATCATTTTGTAGTGGCATCTTCACCGATTTATATTTATTACTTGACGTTAATAAAGGAATCGGTTTTGAAGGAATATGGATCTCCGGCAGCATCGGGATCTCATTTCGTCGTATAGAAATAACCTTTGGTCGCCTTACAGAACGATCATCTATATTTAAATCTCTTCCTTTTCTTTTCTTTTTGTTTTGATCATTTTGTTGAGTATTGTTGGCATCTTTTTTTGTTACTTTTCCCATTGTGACTAAAAAGAATTTGATAAAACGCAAACGATTAACCAAAATAATTTTTTGTTTTTAATCACATGGTCATCATTCAATAAATATTTGGCATATTAATTGTAATGGATTCTTACCAATATCAAATTAAAATACCTTTCAATTAGGTTTATTTTTTTGATTGACAAAAATTAATTTTCAAATGTTAATGTACAAACGGTCAACGATGAATTTTTTGGTCTTAGTTCCTATACAAAATATACAAAAAAAAAGAGATTTAAGTTTATTGAAAAGTATTATAACAACATTTTCTTATTTCTTACGAATAAACTAACCTTGCTCAAAGTATATTTATTGTACTCAAAAAATTAATTTTTTTTTTATCGTTCTTAATTTCTTGTCTTTTGAGTTTTGTCAGAGAAAAGTCAGAAAATAAAGTTTGGTAAAAAGAAGTGAAATTTCCTTAAATATATAAAAAAAATCATATAAAAAATAAAAAGCACCAATCAATTTAGTTTTATCGTGAGACAATGAAATTAGTCGCAGATCATGTGATATGGGACGCGTTACGTCTTTTTATCATACCTGAGGATGGTAATTAAAATTAATTAAAATTTGGTTAACTAACCGGTTTATATTTTTTTTTTTGGTTATATATCCTTCGGTTAATTATCTTTTCGGTTTAATCATTACATTAAATTACAGTAATGACCAGGTAAATTAATAACTGGTCGATCAATTTTATAAAAACTTAATCTCGTAAAAAATAAATTTATATTCAAATTAAAAGCTTCTTAAAAGTTATGAGAATTTCTTTCAAATAAATTATTACCTATAATTCTCCTTGTTGATTAAAGTCAATTTTAAAATTATTAAGATCAAATGTTTGAAATTTTTTTGATAAAATCATATTAAAAATTTCATAAAATTCAAAATTTAAATCAAAAATCCTTACCATTTAAGGAATAGGAATTCTATATTTCTTACTTAAAATAAAATTATTATTTAATAATATATAATTTAGATGTTTGTAATATAAATAATAAAAAATTATTTTTTATAATTTTATTAACATTATAATCAGTCTTTTTAAATAATAATAAATAAAAATTTTAATTAGTTCAAGATATTTCAATTAATTAATTAGTTAAGACAATATTATTATTAAATAAAAAAAGTAAAAATAATATATCATTTAATATTACAATCTAAAAATAAGATTTTTACAAATTTTTCTACTAAAAAAAAAAATTTATTATAATAATATTATATAATAAATGTAATTAGCAAAATTTTAAAATACAAATTAATCTATTTATTAAAATTTTAGAATTAAATATCAATAATATTCTTTATAAAAATACTAAGAATCATTATATATAAATTAAGCTATTAAAATCATCTTATAGAATAAAAAAATTGATTTTGATAAATAATAATCAAATATTACATTATAATAAATTAGTAATGGGTTTTAAACACAGTTTTAGATTTTAAAAGTTTTGGATAAGGTTTTAGACATAAAAAAAAGTATTCAAAACCTATCTAAAACTGTTCAAAATTGTCCAATTAACTAACGGTGTAATAAATATTTCTAACCAATAAATTATTCTAATTTTATGAATAATAAGATGATGTTACTAAAATTTTCTATTTAAAATTTTATTATTTTATAATATTTACTATTATAAAATATATAAAAATTTATTATTATAAGATTTTATTAAACTAATTTATAACATTTAAAATTTTACCAAGATATTATTATATTAATTTTATTAAAAGATAATTTTAAATTTAAATATTAAAAAAATTAATCTTTAAAAAAATTATTATAATTATTTTATTATATGAGTATAAAAGAAAATATAAATCTAAATCTATGAAAAAAACTAGTATCAAAAAATATTATATCTATAAAATATTAATGCTTTTTGTCTTAAAATAAAATAATTCAGAGTTTTACAATTTTTTATTAATAAAATTATAAATAAATATATTTATAATCAAAATATTAAAGTAATTATATTTAGAGAAGATAAAAAGTTTAATAATAAAATAATAGATAATATTTAATTTTTAGCATAAAATTATAAAATAAAAGCAATAAAATAGAGAAAATATTTTTGAAAAGCAAATATCTTTACTATATATTTTTAGATAAGATATATATGCAGTAATTAAAAAATTTACAGTAAAGTTACTTTCAAATAATACTATACAAATATCAGATTAACTTAATAAACAAAAAAGTGGGATTTTAGATAGATTATAATACAAGAATAGAATGATGATAATATATTAATATATTTACTATAAATAACACTAAATTAGATAGAGAATTAGATTTAGTTTAATAATTATATTATTAATAACATTACACATAAAATTAATTGATATAAGATGACATTATTTTTTTTATAAATTTGATCAAAATATGCAAAATATTATTTTTATATAGAGTTTAATTATAGATAAAAGCAAATAATCCTTCACAAAATCTTTTGAAGATAATTATAAAATTTTCTTCAAAATTTTTATTAATGTAAAAATAGTCTTATTTAGCTATATTTCATAATTATTTTATAAAACTGATTAAAGATTATTTATAAAGTAAAAATTATTTAAAGCATTATATAAATCAAAGGATCACTAGATATATTCTTATATAAATTTTAAATTTATTAAAAAAATAATAGATTTATCTCATGTAAATCTGTAAATGCATGTATCAAAAGAATGTTTTTTAACTCTAATATCTTTTTATACGAACTAATATCATAAATCTATAAATTACTTGATAAATAATATAATAAGAATAGATATTAAAATTTGCAATAAAAGTTAGAAATTCACTAATGATAAATATTATATTATTTTTTTAAAAATAATATTTAAACATTTTTTTTATTTTATGGTTATTTAAAAAAAAATAGTTTACAGATATTAAATTATTTAAATGATAAATAGTAAAATTTAGTAAAATTATATTAAAACTTTATTAAAAATCTGTGAAATTCAGAAAAATTAAAATTATATTAAAACTTTAGTGAAACTAAAATTAGATATTTTGTTAAATTCAAAATAAGTTTAAATAAGCAATCTTACCTTAAGATAATATTAAATGCTTGTGTAACTAAATTATATATTTAACTTATTCTATTTAGATAGTATTAAAAATATAAGAATACATTATATAAAACATTTTTATTATTACTGACAAGATTTGCAATATAATAATAAAAAAATGATAATTTTACTCACTTATGTATTATTGATAAAAGAAAAGGAAAATCTTTTTAAATACTAGATAAATTTCTTGATGAAAATCATTTATAATACACTTTATGAAACATATAAAAAGTTATATGAAAAGTTTTACAAATGAAAATAAATTTATTGCATTTGATTAAAATTTTAAAGAATTTTATTAATAAGGATAATGAATTTAAATTTAAAAACAAAAGAATAGGTAAGAAAGAATCTAATGGTAATAAAAAAATGTAAACACATTTCAGCTAAAAAGTCAAAGATAAAATATAATAAAGAAAAACAAAAAGTATAAAACATTAATGAGAAGAATTAGAATAAAAAAATAAAATAATAAAAGTTATGTTAAAAAGTATGGTAATTTAGAATATTACTAGAAAAATTGTAATGCTTAGTAAATAAAACTTCTTAATGCTTATTTACTTTCTTTACCATTGTAACTATGTGATTCAACATTAATTAATAACTAGTTTGACATTAATTAATCCAGATGATTTTAATATAAAATTTTTCATCCAATCAAAGGAAGAATATTAGTCACGTGTTTATAGTTCTATCACGTGAACTGATCGGTCAATAAATTACATATAAATAAATGCTTTATAAATTATAATCGTTAACCGCAATTAAAAATGCGACGAATCGGGATTTTATCAATAAAAAAAAAGTTAAATACTCAAACTCAGACCTTACCTATTTTAAGACTTTCCTATTTATGACTTCTATAATTTTCAAAACCAAAGAAAACAATCGTTTAGAAAGAAGTTGAAAAGGATAATGGTTCTTGAAAGGATGATGAAAACGATGAAGGGAATAAAAGATTGAATAAAATGGAGCAGCTTTTCGAAAATAAACCTAGAAAGTGATAATGAAAAGATTGACTTGTCCTTCAATTTTTAAATAGGATGATGGAGTGATAGTCTTATCCTATTCTTCTTATTCTTTAATGTTCTGATTGTTAAAATTCCTATTTATGATAGTGTTTATTATCAAAATAAAGCATCTCTAAATCATAAATTCTTATTTTCTAATCCTATTAATTTTATATTAGTTATTAGTTTATATATTTGTTATTATATTTGTTATATTTATGATCGTTATATTTCAAGACCGTGTTTATTATCAAAATAAAACATCTCTAAATCATAAACTCTTATTTTCTAATCTTTATCTCCTACCCTCTTAATTTTCATTTAATAAATAAAATCATTTAAATTAATATAATTAATGTTCGGTAGAAGTTGAACTTACAAGTAAATTTCAAGATAAATGAAATTCTACCAGGTGATAAAATGAATTTCGTGTTTTCATTTTCAGCCATTCAGGTAGCCTCAGAAATGCCAATATCTTGGGACATACGATTTGAATTACGTGGAGGTAGGCTTCTCAAAACCGGAATTTTTTCGGGGCTTCGCCAGTCAATACATTTATGATACCAATGAAGCTACCCAAGCGGCTGATGACATTGATGACAGGGATTGGTGACAAGGAAACGGATTCAGCATCGAGAAATTCTGGGTAAAACCAAGATAATAAGAAACTAAACACCATGCGAAAATTAAAATCAGATAGAATTTCAAACTTATTATCACACTAAATGAGATCATAAGTGAATTCAACATTGTAAAATTTTCCTTATCAGAAAGCCAAAGTCTTGTACATTCATGAATAATAATGTAATAGTGAAAAAATGATGCTTCCTAACACCCCATAATCAAAAGAACAACATTATAATGAATATAAAGAGAAATATAAATATATTTTTATTTACCATTCGGAGCTACAGTACTCCACTTGTAAAATTTCTCAACTAATTTTAAATTTTCTTGGATATACATGTATGTACGTAGTACAACAATAACTAATAGCTAAATGGCTTAATGATCCGGTAGATATGATGAACCAACATAAAAATGATTTGAATATTGTTCATCATCAAGGATGATTTTTATAACAATTGATATAAACTAACCAATTACAATAAATTAGCACAATCTCTAATTCACTGCAACTACGCTTGTCCGGTTTTATAGTTTCAACAATCCATCCATTCGTGTTAAACATTGTTGAGTCCTCCAAACTCTAACTCGGGAAAGCATTTCCAAACCTCAGCTTTTTTTTACACTATCATCTAGTAAAGGCTTTACTAAGGCAAGTTTTAACGCTTAGAGTTCCAAGGACATTTCGCTACTCTAGGATTTAGATAAAGATAATATGATAGAACAATTTCCAACAAAATGTATATATAATGCAAATGCATATATGCAAGTTTCCATTATGAATCACGATATAACCACGTTCTGCAAAGACAATTCCTAAAGGAATGTAAACACACAAGTTCAAAAATTAATCTTGTTGCTTCAATTGAATTTCCACCAAGATCAAAAAATTAAACAGTATATATATATATAAGATTTGAAAAAGGTTGTGTCCAAATATCATGGATAAACTGTTCGAATTAGCTCCAATAGTTGACTGTGATGTAATTCGGTAAAGACATGCTTCTCTATTTTGTGTCAATAGCATTTTACTAGGGGGGAACAAATAATAATACAAATTTATAAATTATCTATGTTATAAAGAAAGAAAAGTAAATATTTTTGCAACTTATTACCATTGATGACGTTATAACTTGAAATTTCATTTTCAAATATTCACTTATTTGTTTGATACATCTATGATTTTTGTGCTTGCCAACTGTAGTTCCCGTTTCTTAAATAGAACTCACAAAATATGACAGTTCATTTCCTTCTATAGGAACAAAATAACTGACAAGAGTCTATTCCTCGTATTTATCTCTACGAACTACCTATCTCAACAAGTTCAGTAGTCCTAAATCCTCGATTTTTTTTTTTTTTTTTTGATCATCGGCTCTTTTAACTAGGTTTTTTTTTTTTTAAGAAAAAAAAAAAATGAAAATGAGAATGAAATTTTTAAGACTTTAAACCACGCGAATTATTTTGATAACTAAAAATATTATTATACCATTTCCTTGACTATAGCTTCCTAAATCGCCAGTATTGTATTACCTTATGGATCTTATTGCTAAACCAATTCTTTATAAAATTTACCCAATAACGCTAGTTTTTCTAAGCTTGATATATCTCCTATATGTTCCGCATCCTTCCCATGAAATTTTACTTCTCTAATATTAAGTCTCAGCCAATCCACTGACTATAATTAATATTATCAATGCCACATAAAAAATTCTTGTTGACAACGAGCAATTAAACATTTTGTATACTATACATGGTAAGAATGCGATGTAGAAGGAAGTGATGAAAAAATAAAATAAGAAACCCATCTCTGTATCTGTTGTTCCATACACTAATTTTGGTATTAGATACAAGATGTTGAAAAATTACGGTCACGCTTGTTTAAATACCAGAAAGCATTTCGAAGTGAAGGTTCGGAATGTTAGCATTAATAAATAGCAATAGACAAGACAAATAAAAAAGCTCTACCAGGTGATGGATGGATTATTGGTCTTCATTTTCAGCCATCTAAGTAGCCAATTTCTGGAAATGCCAATATCTTCACTGACTGGAAATATGTAATTTGAATTACGTGCTTCAGTACATTTATGATACGAATGAAGCTACCCAAGCGGCTGATGACATTAAAATGACAGAGATCGATGACAAGGAATCAGATTCAGCACCGAAAAATAATGACAATTTCATTTACACGTATTGCTTATGATGACGTAAATACAAAAATATTAAGAATCTTTTCTATCTTTTTGACTCTATGAATGGTGAAGTTGAGAGAAACTAAATCATAAGCAATTTTAACATTGTAATTTTTCCTTTTCAAATATCCAGATTCTTTGACACCCATGTATATTATTGTATTAGCGAAAATGATGCCATCTAACCCTATGATAAAAGACAGCATTAATACATTAATGAGATAAAAGGAAATATACAGTAAATAGATTATTATTTTAACATTCGAAGTTGTACTTTCACTTATAAAACTTTAAAATTCCAATGTTATCTGGTTCAATGATTAGCATCTATTGCAGTACAATCTTAAACTGAATCAAGCACATCGCCACCACCGATAATATCAACTCCCTTATAATCCATTGTCTAAAATTTCAATGCAGGAATTTCTAAATTTAATGCTGACTCCCTCCATAATACAATCTTTCTTGAAGATCGATGCTATGGTCCTAGTAGTTTGTAACTGTTCTCGAGTATTGGTGTTATGACTGGAAAAAAAAATATTTCTTTTCTCAATTAGGAGTATACGACAGTCTCTTCTCTATATAAGGGAACGGTTTCGGAAACCATTGTTAAGTCCGGAAACGGAAGGGACCAACCACGTATCGACTCAAATTTTGAGCAGGCGGACAGAGGAGTATTTTCATCACCAACCAGAATCGACTCAATTATTGAGCGGGCGGACATTGGGACATCAAATTGGCTAAATCCTCTAAATCCTTCACTTCGTTCCGGACTAATAAGCAAGAAAAAACCGCGACAATTATCATAACACGCAAATAATAATTTACGGTTAAACCTTCTTTACACTCATTGAGATTATTTGATGGTTGAGGTTGTTCAATTTGAGAGGACAAAGGGTTTCTTCATCAACCATTACGGTACAAGTTGTTCTATAAACCCTAAGATTCAAGATAAAAAAGTCCGAAATAATATGAAATTGATGGCGCCAACCACCAATTGATGTTAGCTGCAATGATAGGATCACCTGCGAGTCCTGAATTGTGAAGGACTAGTCCCCCCAAGAAACCAAAGGTGAAATAATTACCAGATTGCCGTCCAATGATTAGAAATATCATTCTCGAATTCAGATTATGTTAAATCTTCGTGATGAATTTTGTAAGGATCATAGGCGGCGCTAACGTTATGATTGAATTCGATACCCCACGATTGAAAAATCATCAGAATAACTCCCAATTAGAGAGGTTGATGGCTCATTGTGAACCAAAGCTGCACCTAAGTAAGCGCAGTCAATAAAGGTTGGTTATTAACATTGGACTTTGCGCACCAATATATAAATTATTGGTAAATTTAATCAATTGAATATCCTAACTTATCATAATAATTAGCACCAGCTTTAATAACCAACTACGCTTGTTCAATTGAGTATTTCAACAATACGTTTCCGTGATCTCATCCATGTTAAACATTGATAAGTCTTCCAAAACCATAAACTTCCCAAGCCTTAGCTTTTGTTTCATAAAGATCATCTTGTTGATGAATTCCGTGAAACTTGATTAATATAATACCTCGTTCAGATAATGCACCTATTGAACTATCTTCTAAACCTCCTGAAAATTGACCCTCTTAAATAAAAATTTGATACTATAGTTAACATATTCCAAAAGTAATTACACGAGAACGCCAGGATTTCCAACATCTGAAATAGTTCGATAAGGGGAAAATGTTTGGAGGTTCTGAAACAAAAATTTCTACAACTTGATCACACTTCTTTAAAAGTTCTTATACAAAAGCCATTTTGATAATAGTTCGTGAAGAAGTTCCAGGAACCATGATAGAAGTAAGATATGCGACACTAGATCCATGTATTAAAATTGATCAAACTTATTAAAATACACTTTGCAAATAATAATAATAATAATAATATGCGCACAAACCATCATTACAACTAGACGTGGCACGAGCTAAGCATCTGTGCCTGATCTGATAAAGTATCAAGCAACAATACTTTTAAACACACTAATCCAAGCACTTTTTATGAAGTGTAATCTAACACCAAATCCAAATTCCGATGCAATTTTAAGTCTCTAAATGTCCAGTTTATAGATTTTGATGCAGAATTAGCAATGTATAATCTCAGCAAAGATTTCATTAAGTATTTATATGTCCTTTTCATCATTTTGATTGTGACTTGTACCAAGGATGACGACGAAGGAACATGACCAATAATTACGGTTATGAAAGCTGATACTATATCTAAATATGAGGCCCATAAGAAGAATCAGTTGATGAGGAGAATCCAGTATAAGATCTATATTACAATACTTTATTATCTTTTTAGATATCTGATTCTACGAGTTATATTAACATAGTCTTACAGAAATTCTAGCAATTGGGATGAGCGATAGAATTATATCTAAAATTCTTGAGGGTACTATAATGCAATAAAGCAAAACCAATTGATCTTAAAGATATAATAATCGTAATTAAAGAAATATGTCAATAAATTTAAAAAAAAAAAAAAAATGAAAAATTAGCATTTATTTCGTTACCTTTAATGTCAATATCTTCCAGTAATGCGGCTTGCCAGCAATTGTTTAATAGCACAATCATAAACGTCGCAAGAGTCTTACTAAAACATTGACTTTAGAAAGTGCAAATGAGAATATTTGAAAAACTCCAAAAAAAAATTTATCGAAGATTTTTACGTTTTTTAGCCCAAAATTACTAATCACGTGGGTGAATTTGGTTTAATACGCAAATGACATCAGACGAAGTATCATGTAACACCAAATTCTTAATGAAAAGTTGGATTAGAAAAACTCGCTAATTAATACATTTATCGGTGAATAACATTACAGGTTCCCTCCAATAAGATCTAAAGGAGATTTTTTTTTTTTTTTTTTTTTTTTTTGTTACTAGATTTAATAATCAAATCAAGTAAAAGTCTTTACTGTCCATAATGTATAATAATGCTTTCTTTTATTATTAGCAAACATAATTATGTAAAAAAAAAGAAAATCAAGTTAAACACCATGTTTGCTGTGATTACAAAAATTTGTCATTTCAAGTTGTTCAGCGAATTTCAATAATATATATGTATAAAGGAATTCAAAATAACTTGAATGTAAATTATCTCTTCTAAATTTCGAAATTAATAAATCGTCATTAACTTATTGGATGAACTTCTCTTTAAATTAAGATAATGTCTTCATTGCTACGACCACTTCACTAGTAATCGCAGTGGGTACCCGTTATTACACTTATAACGGATGATGTCAAAATAATACGCAATGTTCTGTCGACTAAAGAATTTTGAAGCAATAATCTATCGCGTCTCAGTGAATTGAAAACGAGAAACATATATATATATATTTTTATTTTAGATATTGCAAATTTTGTAAATTTTGTCAACTTACCAAACGTGCATCTTTTATACAAGTAAAAACTTATAAATGTTCAATTTTAAGTATTTTTATTTTCATTACTAATTAAAGAAGGGATGCAAGAAAGTAACAGTAAATTAAAATATTTATTTTTATATAATACATTCCTTTACCATAGAAATTTTCAATATTCAAATCAATCGTAAGAATTTGAATAGCAGATATCAATGAAGGACTTAAAATAGGCTTATTTTTTTTATATTTTCTCAAAAGAAACCCTCGTCCCAATTTTACCTATACAACTCAATATACTTCAAATGAATTAATAATAGGCGATATAAACATAAAATCGATAACTTTTTTATTATTTATCCTCAATAATATACCTTATTTGAACCTTGCTCGGAATTTGGAGAAAATGACATTTAGAAAAAATTAAATGAACTTTAAATTATTTACCCATTTTTGGGATAGGAAATAATCCTATATTCAATTATGGAGGGGAAGAATGTTAAGGTTTATTCACATTGTGGAAAGTGATTGTGTATATTTCTAGTTTAATAACAAGTAAATAGGTTGTTACGGGACAAAATTGGGACAGTTGGGGCCACGCAAATTAGCATTTTCGGTTCAACGTAACATTAAAATTTAAAATTGACCCGGGGACCCGGGGTTGGAGTAATTAATGGTGAGCATTTTCCGTATTAAATATTGGAATTAGTAGTAAAATCAAAGGAAAGCAACAAGAAATGACGAGAACCATAAGCCCGAAAAATCATTTTCATAAATCGCCTTCGATAATTTTGGTTAGCCTACGAAGATCAATTTGTTGGGTAACCATATCAATTTTTGTTGGGATAACTTTCATAATTTTTATTGTTAATACAACAATATTAACAACTTATAGTTACAAGATAGTTTCCTTGAAATATTATTTAAATTTTATAAACTTCATTCATAAAAAGTTAAAAGCAATGAACATTACGAATCTAAATAACAAATTTACCAATTAATCAAAGATAAAAATTTTTACAATGCCTTTATTATTCAACTACTCGATACTTTTTCGCGTCAATTTTTAAGGATCATCATGTCAAAGAGCAGATTGAATTATCGTTCGGATGGTTGAATGGTTGATGTCGTCGGTTGATCCATATGCACCTAGGAATCCAGAGAAAGCAGTGTTGGCAAATTATAAGTCATTTACTATTTTTTTTTTTCAAATGACCTTGACTTAAAATTATAATAGAAATATGTCATTGCTGCGAAATATAAAGAAAATTTTCTTTACCCATAAAATTAATATTTTTACACTAAAATTTTTCTTTGCGGGTTCAAAAAGAGACTTGTAATGCAATATGAATCTGAATCCACAGATTCTTTCAAAAGGACAACGCTAAAATGGATTAAATTTTATTGAAGACTTTTGACACGAAAATTTCAATAAGTTATTCGACTAAAGGGAAAATCATCAAAAATTCAATTTTTTATTTGATTACCATAAGTCACGATTTTTGAAAAAGAATATAATAGTTTAAAAATATGCATCACGTAATTTAATTAACCAAACGCATTTTAGCATGCATAATAAAAGAAAAAGGTAAAATTTTTTGTTGAAGACTTCATTTTCTTCATTTCTTTTATTGGCATTACCTTCATTTAAGGCATGAGAATTGAAATGTTGAAACTTATTCTGCATCGGAATTCTTGATCATGGTCAAAAATTTAAATGGGTCATTCTAAAGTTTCTGTCGTAATGGTTGATGGTCATCGAGCCTTCTTTATTTACCTACTATTTTTTTTATTTTAATTTAATTTTTTTTTTTTTGTTGGTTCTGAGTCATACGTACAAAAATGGAAAAAAAAAATTGCTCGGAAGGAATAAATTTTTTTTTATAACTTTGTATTTTTATTAAAATTATCAACAAGTATAATTTACAAAAATCAAAAAAAAAAAAATATTTAATATACAAAGTTATTTTACATTTACAAATTTCATGACGATACCAAAAAAAACTAAATTAATAAATAATATACAAACATATATTGATAGTTCAAAATGTCCTTAAATAAGAAGAATAAAAAAAAAAAAAAAAACTTCAACTCATTTTTTCCTTCTTGGATCCTGAGCAAAAAAAGATAAAATATCATAAAATTTCACTCGAAAAATTACTACTAAATTATAACGGGATAACTATCAAATTAAATTACACAAAGATATAAAACTATTATACAAAAAAAAAAGGTGTTCATGATATCGAGACTTCATCTTCTTATTCCAGAGTAATAATAGATGGAGTAAACTAAATATTAAGAATGCGCGATTAATTAAGAGATTAATGAAAATAATAAGTAAAATTAAAAAAAATTATCAATATAATAATACTAGACTAAGGGAAATAAAAGAAAAAAAAATCATTATACTACATTATTAATTAAGTGTTAAAATTAAAAATTTTAAATCGTTCAATATGATATGATCAAAAATATATAATATTAAAATTGTTTATAAATTCTTTGTTGTGAATGAAAAATTCCAAATCTTCAAATTATTCTTATTCATCTTTTCAATCTTCTTTCCATCAAAAATTTTTTACAAAATTTGGGCTTAAAACTACCGCCACGATTGTTATTATCATTATTATTGCTTACCCTATGGACAAATTCAAATTTTTCAATTTCCAAATCAACAAATTCTTTTGCACGAATAATTGATTCTTCGTTTAATCGATTTCTTATGTGCAATCGTAGTGCTTCTAAGGTGTTTTTCAAACTATGAATGATGACATCCAAATGACTATCGGTGAAGCAACGACAATTATCAATACGCAAAGTACGTATAGGAGCTTTGGAGCACGTCAAGAATTTATCAAGTGCTTCGGGTGTAAACGACCAAGGCCCTAATATATTAAGTTCCTTCAGATTTGATAAATCTTGTCGGGCGAATTGAAGAAACATTTTATCAACATTGATTTCTGAATTACGCGGTCCGGTTAACGTGACGGAAGAAAGTTTTGTACAAAGTGTAAACAACGCGACCAAATGATTGATCTCATCGATATCGACGTAAGAACTGAAAGTTGTTAAATTTGGACAATACGTTGCCACCGTTTCAATAAGGTGCACGGTCGGATGTGGTTTAAACAATCCCAAGTTCAACGTTTGAATACGATGTCCTGAATTCTTAATAATCGCGTCAAGGATATGCGCAGGAGCTGATGAGGCATCCATTAGTAATGTCAAAAGGTTGTCGAACTTTGTAGTTATCAAAGGTTCCAATAATTCAGTAGTA
Organism: Funneliformis mosseae; assembly: GCA_910592005.1. NCBI lineage: Eukaryota > Fungi > Glomeromycota > Glomeromycetes > Glomerales > Glomeraceae > Funneliformis > Funneliformis mosseae. The sequence continues at coordinate 16,470 of CAJVPP010000707.1, forward strand.
AGACCATGACAATGTCGAAATACCAACTTTTGTAATTTAAGACATTCTTCTAATGAAGTTAACGGGTCCCATCCCCAAAAACTAACTTCATCGAAACATATCGATTGTAAAGAATTTGATTGAGTTTGTAATGATTGGATGATGACCGCAGACCCAACTTCACATTGATGTAATTCGAAATTTTGTAAGGATTGCTGCGCCTTGATCAAATTTGCCAAACTTTTCGCTTCATCCTCAAGTTCCATAACTTCTCGGCGTGAACGAGTTCCACACCATCCATTAGAGTGAAAGTCCATCGTAACCACGATTGTATGCAAATTGTGAGAAGTTAAGCAAAGAGAGTCGAATATCTTCGTCTTGGATTGTCGCGTGGTAAAGATGAATTCGTTTAAATGTGATAAACAATTAATGGCGCCTGGGTAAGTTGCCAATGAAAGGTATTCATCGGGTATGAAACGATGATTACGAAATCTATCCATCCATGGTGGCAAGGTCAAACACCTAGGTTCAAACTTTGATCTTGTTGAATGAGTTTTATCGATAGATAATTGTTTCAAAGTCACACTTCTCCTCATTAATAAACCACATAAAGATTCCGTAATTAACCTTTCACGTGGATGAGGGACGATTGGACTGGGTGGTGGGTTATTTCCTCCTACACTGCTTCCGCTACTACTTAGGCTATTTACACTCTCCTTATCACTTTCAGATTTTCGTTTATTATGATAACCCATGGATTTGCTTAAGAATTTAACCACGGTTGATAATTTTAATTTCTTATTTAATTTTTTTGATTTTTTTCGCAACTCCATCGCTTCTCGAATCTCTTCCTCCTTACTGACGACGTGAGCGAAATCGATCCAATCCCTTATGGCGGTATAAAATTCATCCAAATCCAAATATCGTATGAATCCAGCATAATCGAATAAAGGACTTTGTTGTACGGATAAAGGTAGATGAACTTTATTTTCCTTTAATTGCAACTTTTCTTTTTCGTTGAGACAACTTAGAAATACTTTGATTAGCTTTGAAGATCTTTCAATTCTCGAAACTTCATCACACGAACAAGGATTTGGACATGTGTATAAGAAACGAAATGGTCTACTCCAGAGAAATTCAATCGAGGTCGCGCACCATAACCGGTTCACTAATATACATGAATATAACGATTTTTGATCTGTTTCTAGATTTCGAAATATTTGAGATAAACAATCCGTCGGTAAGAAAGGAGCCATGATTGATTGGATAACTTTTTTATTAATTTAATTAATATTTTTTTTTTTTTTTTTTTTTAATAAATAGTCGTTAACGAAAAAAAAAAAAGAAGCCAATATTAAAAGAGATTAAATCTCAATGAGAAAAGCGTATAAGGAAGAAAAAAAAAAAAAAAAAAAAAAAGGAAAAAAAAAAATGGGGGAAATTTTTTCTTTGAAAGAAATAATATTTTACGATAAACTTTGAACATAAATAATATAAATAAAATAATTTAAAGGAAAACAGAACCGTAAAAAAAAAAAAAAACTCTCTCCTTTTTATAATACCATTATGGTCATTCTACTAAACTAAATTTATCACAATCATAAAAAATAATTTATTTTCAATTGCTCCAATTTAGGAGACCATTGTAAGGAGTAAATAAATTAATTATGTTATAATATGATATACATTATATACTAAACAAACAGATATGTCGATGTGTCACATGTGGCGTCATTTGTAATTTAACCCAAAAAGGATCGATGGTCTTTTATTCAAGCAACATTATAAAGCTACGCCACTGTTCAAAATCTATTTTGGAAATTCCAAAGATTAGGGATGAAATAATAATTTTTTATGCGATTAGAATGTTAGAATGATGCGATACCTTTGTCTTTGAGACAAAAAAGTTTCAATCTATTCTATTTATGGACTTTCTCAACAAGTCCCTTATTTTTCTTATTTAGATTTATTAGTGACTTTGAGGGAATTGTTGAACTTGATTAAAAGCTGGTGGTTTTTTTTTTAATTTTATCATTTTCCGGTTTCTGTTTCCACAGGATAAATGGGAATACGAATCAAAATCATCACTCATTTTTTACGCCAGCCTAGCTACATCAGAAAATTTCAACGTTTCGCTATCGTTACCTTTTTTTAGAATGTGATTAATATTTCGGTGGTGGCGATGTGCTTGATTCAGCACCGAAAAATAATGACAATTTCATTTACACGTATTGCTTATGATGACGTAAATACAAAAATATTAAGAATCTTTTCTATCTTTTTGACTCTATGAATGGTGAAGTTGAGAGAAACTAAATCATAAGCAATTTTAACATTGTAATTTTTCCTTTTCAAATATCCAGATTCTTTGACACCCATGTATATTATTGTATTAGCGAAAATGATGCCATCTAACCCTATGATAAAAGACAGCATTAATACATTAATGAGATAAAAGGAAATATACAGTAAATAGATTATTATTTTAACATTCGAAGTTGTACTTTCACTTATAAAACTTTAAAATTCCAATGTTATCTGGTTCAATGATTAGCATCTATTGCAGTACAATCTTAAACTGAATCAAGCACATCGCCACCACCGATAATATCAACTCCCTTATAATCCATTGTCTAAAATTTCAATGCAGGAATTTCTAAATTTAATGCTGACTCCCTCCATAATACAATCTTTCTTGAAGATCGATGCTATGGTCCTAGTAGTTTGTAACTGTTCTCGAGTATTGGTGTTATGACTGGAAAAAAAAATATTTCTTTTCTCAATTAGGAGTATACGACAGTCTCTTCTCTATATAAGGGAACGGTTTCGGAAACCATTGTTAAGTCCGGAAACGGAAGGGACCAACCACGTATCGACTCAAATTTTGAGCAGGCGGACAGAGGAGTATTTTCATCACCAACCAGAATCGACTCAATTATTGAGCGGGCGGACATTGGGACATCAAATTGGCTAAATCCTCTAAATCCTTCACTTCGTTCCGGACTAATAAGCAAGAAAAAACCGCGACAATTATCATAACACGCAAATAATAATTTACGGTTAAACCTTCTTTACACTCATTGAGATTATTTGATGGTTGAGGTTGTTCAATTTGAGAGGACAAAGGGTTTCTTCATCAACCATTACGGTACAAGTTGTTCTATAAACCCTAAGATTCAAGATAAAAAAGTCCGAAATAATATGAAATTGATGGCGCCAACCACCAATTGATGTTAGCTGCAATGATAGGATCACCTGCGAGTCCTGAATTGTGAAGGACTAGTCCCCCCAAGAAACCAAAGGTGAAATAATTACCAGATTGCCGTCCAATGATTAGAAATATCATTCTCGAATTCAGATTATGTTAAATCTTCGTGATGAATTTTGTAAGGATCATAGGCGGCGCTAACGTTATGATTGAATTCGATACCCCACGATTGAAAAATCATCAGAATAACTCCCAATTAGAGAGGTTGATGGCTCATTGTGAACCAAAGCTGCACCTAAGTAAGCGCAGTCAATAAAGGTTGGTTATTAACATTGGACTTTGCGCACCAATATATAAATTATTGGTAAATTTAATCAATTGAATATCCTAACTTATCATAATAATTAGCACCAGCTTTAATAACCAACTACGCTTGTTCAATTGAGTATTTCAACAATACGTTTCCGTGATCTCATCCATGTTAAACATTGATAAGTCTTCCAAAACCATAAACTTCCCAAGCCTTAGCTTTTGTTTCATAAAGATCATCTTGTTGATGAATTCCGTGAAACTTGATTAATATAATACCTCGTTCAGATAATGCACCTATTGAACTATCTTCTAAACCTCCTGAAAATTGACCCTCTTAAATAAAAATTTGATACTATAGTTAACATATTCCAAAAGTAATTACACGAGAACGCCAGGATTTCCAACATCTGAAATAGTTCGATAAGGGGAAAATGTTTGGAGGTTCTGAAACAAAAATTTCTACAACTTGATCACACTTCTTTAAAAGTTCTTATACAAAAGCCATTTTGATAATAGTTCGTGAAGAAGTTCCAGGAACCATGATAGAAGTAAGATATGCGACACTAGATCCATGTATTAAAATTGATCAAACTTATTAAAATACACTTTGCAAATAATAATAATAATAATAATATGCGCACAAACCATCATTACAACTAGACGTGGCACGAGCTAAGCATCTGTGCCTGATCTGATAAAGTATCAAGCAACAATACTTTTAAACACACTAATCCAAGCACTTTTTATGAAGTGTAATCTAACACCAAATCCAAATTCCGATGCAATTTTAAGTCTCTAAATGTCCAGTTTATAGATTTTGATGCAGAATTAGCAATGTATAATCTCAGCAAAGATTTCATTAAGTATTTATATGTCCTTTTCATCATTTTGATTGTGACTTGTACCAAGGATGACGACGAAGGAACATGACCAATAATTACGGTTATGAAAGCTGATACTATATCTAAATATGAGGCCCATAAGAAGAATCAGTTGATGAGGAGAATCCAGTATAAGATCTATATTACAATACTTTATTATCTTTTTAGATATCTGATTCTACGAGTTATATTAACATAGTCTTACAGAAATTCTAGCAATTGGGATGAGCGATAGAATTATATCTAAAATTCTTGAGGGTACTATAATGCAATAAAGCAAAACCAATTGATCTTAAAGATATAATAATCGTAATTAAAGAAATATGTCAATAAATTTAAAAAAAAAAAAAAAATGAAAAATTAGCATTTATTTCGTTACCTTTAATGTCAATATCTTCCAGTAATGCGGCTTGCCAGCAATTGTTTAATAGCACAATCATAAACGTCGCAAGAGTCTTACTAAAACATTGACTTTAGAAAGTGCAAATGAGAATATTTGAAAAACTCCAAAAAAAAATTTATCGAAGATTTTTACGTTTTTTAGCCCAAAATTACTAATCACGTGGGTGAATTTGGTTTAATACGCAAATGACATCAGACGAAGTATCATGTAACACCAAATTCTTAATGAAAAGTTGGATTAGAAAAACTCGCTAATTAATACATTTATCGGTGAATAACATTACAGGTTCCCTCCAATAAGATCTAAAGGAGATTTTTTTTTTTTTTTTTTTTTTTTTTGTTACTAGATTTAATAATCAAATCAAGTAAAAGTCTTTACTGTCCATAATGTATAATAATGCTTTCTTTTATTATTAGCAAACATAATTATGTAAAAAAAAAGAAAATCAAGTTAAACACCATGTTTGCTGTGATTACAAAAATTTGTCATTTCAAGTTGTTCAGCGAATTTCAATAATATATATGTATAAAGGAATTCAAAATAACTTGAATGTAAATTATCTCTTCTAAATTTCGAAATTAATAAATCGTCATTAACTTATTGGATGAACTTCTCTTTAAATTAAGATAATGTCTTCATTGCTACGACCACTTCACTAGTAATCGCAGTGGGTACCCGTTATTACACTTATAACGGATGATGTCAAAATAATACGCAATGTTCTGTCGACTAAAGAATTTTGAAGCAATAATCTATCGCGTCTCAGTGAATTGAAAACGAGAAACATATATATATATATTTTTATTTTAGATATTGCAAATTTTGTAAATTTTGTCAACTTACCAAACGTGCATCTTTTATACAAGTAAAAACTTATAAATGTTCAATTTTAAGTATTTTTATTTTCATTACTAATTAAAGAAGGGATGCAAGAAAGTAACAGTAAATTAAAATATTTATTTTTATATAATACATTCCTTTACCATAGAAATTTTCAATATTCAAATCAATCGTAAGAATTTGAATAGCAGATATCAATGAAGGACTTAAAATAGGCTTATTTTTTTTATATTTTCTCAAAAGAAACCCTCGTCCCAATTTTACCTATACAACTCAATATACTTCAAATGAATTAATAATAGGCGATATAAACATAAAATCGATAACTTTTTTATTATTTATCCTCAATAATATACCTTATTTGAACCTTGCTCGGAATTTGGAGAAAATGACATTTAGAAAAAATTAAATGAACTTTAAATTATTTACCCATTTTTGGGATAGGAAATAATCCTATATTCAATTATGGAGGGGAAGAATGTTAAGGTTTATTCACATTGTGGAAAGTGATTGTGTATATTTCTAGTTTAATAACAAGTAAATAGGTTGTTACGGGACAAAATTGGGACAGTTGGGGCCACGCAAATTAGCATTTTCGGTTCAACGTAACATTAAAATTTAAAATTGACCCGGGGACCCGGGGTTGGAGTAATTAATGGTGAGCATTTTCCGTATTAAATATTGGAATTAGTAGTAAAATCAAAGGAAAGCAACAAGAAATGACGAGAACCATAAGCCCGAAAAATCATTTTCATAAATCGCCTTCGATAATTTTGGTTAGCCTACGAAGATCAATTTGTTGGGTAACCATATCAATTTTTGTTGGGATAACTTTCATAATTTTTATTGTTAATACAACAATATTAACAACTTATAGTTACAAGATAGTTTCCTTGAAATATTATTTAAATTTTATAAACTTCATTCATAAAAAGTTAAAAGCAATGAACATTACGAATCTAAATAACAAATTTACCAATTAATCAAAGATAAAAATTTTTACAATGCCTTTATTATTCAACTACTCGATACTTTTTCGCGTCAATTTTTAAGGATCATCATGTCAAAGAGCAGATTGAATTATCGTTCGGATGGTTGAATGGTTGATGTCGTCGGTTGATCCATATGCACCTAGGAATCCAGAGAAAGCAGTGTTGGCAAATTATAAGTCATTTACTATTTTTTTTTTTCAAATGACCTTGACTTAAAATTATAATAGAAATATGTCATTGCTGCGAAATATAAAGAAAATTTTCTTTACCCATAAAATTAATATTTTTACACTAAAATTTTTCTTTGCGGGTTCAAAAAGAGACTTGTAATTGTCTTTAAAAAAGATATAAATATAGTAAAGAACAGGCATTTATATTAATTTCTCACAAGAGAGTTAGGCAAAGTAAAAGCTAAGTAATCCTCAAAGAAGAAGGTTTGAAAGTTGAAGAAGTGAATATATGTCAAGTATTCGATAGTACTTATTCTGAAAAGACTATTAAAGAAACAGCTTAATGTATTGTATAAGATAATCTTAGTGAAAGAGATGTAAAAGTAATATCTAGAACTTTAATAGCTTCTGATTTTATCGTTACCTTATCCTATCTCTCTAGACTTTGAAGAGAATTGCAAACTCTCAATGTTCCAGAAAAAATAATTTCTGCTACAAAGATTTCAGAGATAACCAAAGAATCTAATAAAATTCAAAAGGAACATAGCGAGCAACACAAAAATGAAGGGATCAATTTTTCAGATCACTTTTTATTAGAATCAGTTAAGGAAAGATTAGATGAGTATATCATATCTAATATATCTGATAAATAAGCTCTAGCAAATATAATGATCATGCTCTGCATCTGTTCTGCTGAAATTAAAAATTTGTGCATATTTAATGAAGGTATAATTAGGTACATAAAAAACAGAAGTATACAAGACATTTCTCAAGTATTTAGATCACTAGAAAAGAATGAGAAGCAAGCTAGACAATTGTTCATATAGATTTAGAAAGCAATTTCTTCTGGATAATTAAGAGATCCTGAAAAGCCTGGATCTATATACATAAGTGCATTTTTGAAAAAAAATGAATTTCTTTCCAAAAGTAATAAACTACTGCTCTCAAGCTATTTATGTAAATTAGTGGTGGTATTTGCAGTCATTTTGAATAATGCAAAGAATTTATCAGAGGCTATGATTATTACCAGTCAAGCTCTTCAATATTCACCAGATAATCATGCCTTTCTAGCACCAAACTACATAATAGTAAATTATTGATTAAAGGAGAACCTTATGATCAAGGAGAGGCAATCAAGATCTTTGATAAAAACGGTTTCTAAGAAACTAAACTAATTATATATATAAGTTAAAGAGAATCAGATCGGGATATCATTTATTAATTTTATTGTTTTGCTTGAGACAAGATTTAACATATAGAATATATCACGAAAATGATAATTGATTAAAATCATTCATCTAATAGTATAGCTAACGAGCAGGAAGTTATCAAATATACAAAGATATTAGCCCAAGCATTTAGACTAAATAAGCAAAATGCAGAAGTGTATAGTGTACTTTCCAGTAAAAATAGAGTGCTAAAGAAACAATTAAAAAACTATTATTTCTAATACAACATTTTAAAAAAAAAGGTAAAAAGATTAAAGAGAGAATATCAAATTAATCTCACAAAATCTGCCATCAAAGAAAATCCTGATTTACTTCAAAATAATGTGAAAAAGATGATTGGTATCATTATGGGATTGTTAGAAGATCATGTTAGTGTAAATAGTTCCCTAGACTAGAATCAAAAAAATTATCAAAAAATAATATGTATTATGGGTTTAGTCCAAACCTTTGTATTTATTTTTCACATATATTAATAAAAATTTTCTTAGAAAATTTCAGTGAACTTAGTTCATTTAAAATCATGTGTTTTTTTATTTTGAATGCTTATATACAGTGTATTAATTATATATATAGATCATGTCATCTGAGCTTGAATTATTAAAATAGCGTATCACTGAACTTGAGGCTGAGAACATAAATCTTAGAAGAAAGTTCTCAGTATCTGATGCTGAAATAGCTGAATTTAAGTATAAGAATATTGAATTCTAAGAGCGAATGAGAAATATAACAAGAGATATGATGCTGAAAATACCAAATTCAGTACTTCCTATCTTCTTGAAAATAACAGTAAAATAGAACTACTCATCTGGCTCAATGTCATATAACATTTAATATGTTCATTGAGGGGACTCTTAACCTGCATCAGAGGGTCTAGACGTTTATTCTAGACCTCCCCTCTGTGATAGACTAATCCTGATCTATGTTTATACATTACACCATAGCATGTCACCACTTACGTTATAATAAATAATGATTATCAATTATCTTGTATATGATGTATACTATTTTTTTTACACTGCTTTTGCACACAATTTTAATACTTTGAAATAGAAGAAAATTTTCAAGAAACTTATGATCATAATTCAGTATTTTTTGAGTTTTCTGAAGATACTTTAATAGTGAAATTCCTAATGTTGAACTTAACGAAGATGATACTTATTCTTCTAAAGAAATTTTTATTATAGCAGTTAAAACATATGCAAAACAACAAGGCTTTTAAGTTCGTTTAGGAAAAATTAAGAAGAATGCTATAGATTAAATATGTAAAAGAATAATAGTTTGTAATAGAAAAGGTTTTCCTGACAAAAATTTAAATGGTCCAAATAAAAAAAACTGCATTTCATAATATTGTAATTGTGAATTTAGAGTTTGTGTTTCACTTAATTCCAGTAATAGACTTTAATATCTAATTTCTGTATATTTAGAATACAATTATTCTATAGTTTCTAAAATTTTTCGCAAATTTATATCTGAAGAAAGAACAATTTCAATTAAAGTTCAAGAAAGAATTTTACTTCTTTGTCATGCTGGTTGTAATATTTTTACAATTCAAGTAATACTGAAAGAAGAATTTTCAGACATTGTAACTTGGATTTATGATGATTTATATAATTTTATTTACCAAAAAAGGAAATAAGACGAGAATTTAATTTAAATAATTTTGTAAAGAAATTAAAACATCTCAAATATCAAGACAATAAATTTTGTTATGAAATTTTAATAAATCCTGAAAAAATAAATTTAGGCAAGCAATTTGGATGTTTCCTAAATAGAGAATGAACTATTGCCGCTTTTATAATGTAGTTATTTTTAATAATACCTACAAAACTAATAGGTTTGGAATGCTATTTGGCATTTTTACCAGGATTAATAATTATGACCAAAGTGTGTATTTTGCCAAAGTAATTATGAGTGATAAAACTGCAGAAAGTTTCATTTAGACTTTTACTAACTTTCTAAAAATGGTTAATAATACTTCACCAAAAGTATTTCTAACCGATAAAGATCAAGCTATTATTAAAGCAGTAGATCTTATTTTTCAGCTGCATAGAATAAAATATGCTTTGTATTTATGGCATCTTATAAAAAATATGATTAAAAACTTAAACAGTATTTTAGGATTTAAATGGGTAAAATTTATAAAATTTTTTATTAATATATTAATAATTATGATGAGAATGATTTTTTGGAAAAATGGAAACAATTAAAAACAAATTATCCATTAAACTACCAAGTACTTAAGAAAAATGGATTAAAATTTAATCTGTTAGGCACTATATTAAAATAAGTAAATATTTATGGTGGATATGTCTACAATATAAAAGGGTGAATCCATAAAAGTTTAATAAAAGGTTACATAGATGCTACTACATCTTTAATAAATTTCTTAAAAGCATTTGAATCAGTATTAGAATAGAGAAAGGAGGATACAGATTTAGTAAAATTTTGTGAAGATAATAAAGTTGTTTCATTATTAATGGTAAGTTTTTATGAAAAACAAGCTTCAGAATTATTAATGAAATATGTATTAATAAAAACTTAGGAGCAACTTTCTCAATGCATGTCATACAAAGCGAAAAAATTAACAGGTAAAGAAAAAAACTTTATTTTTTAAAATTATTTCAAGTAATAAATTTAACAATTTACTTTTTTTTATAGTAATGACAATACAGTAGCGGTCATAAGTATTCGACTGCCTGAGATCGTCTAAAATTATTATATAACTACTCCTTAAATTTTCCAGAAATATAATGTAACACAATATATGATCACCTGTAAATTTATAAGTGTTGATGATACAAAAAAAAAATTTAGATGATCATCAAACTTTCGCTTGAAA
>CAJVPP010000708.1:0-27296 GCA_910592005.1 Funneliformis mosseae
AACGATTCCTTATCATTTAATTTGAATGATTTTTTTATCATTCAAGCCAAACGATTTCTAATCGTTCTTCTTAGAACAATTTTTTTATCATTCAAGTCAAACGATTTCTTATCATTCTTCTTGAATGATTTTTTTATTATTCAAGTCGAACGATTTCTTATCATTCTTTTTAGAATGATTTTTTTATCATTCAAGTCAACTCGAGTCAACTCAAATCAAGTTGAGTTTAAATCAAGTCGAATTAAATATTTAACTCGACTTGAATTTGGCTTGACTTGCAAATTATCGAGTTAAAAAAATATAAACTCAACTTGATTTGAACTCGACTCAGCTTATCTGACTCATGAGTTAACTCAACTCATCCAGAACTCTATCAGTTATTATGTATTACACTTGCATTATCATATAAATGTTCATTTAAAATTTGGCAGTATAAATAATAATCCAAATTTTCAGTAAACATGTGTATGCTAATTTTTTCCTTAACGCTGATTGCATCCTAAATATGAACTTTAAATGGGTGTTTTACCATCAGAGTAATAGGATTTTGTCACGTGACTATGTTGAAAGGGTATTACAGAACATTTTAAGTATAGTTTTATTATAAAAATATCATTTTTTCAATTATAATTCACGTGATTACAGGCTTAAGACAACCAGTTCTCTTTTGCTTTCTATGTTAAAAGAGGAACTTTTCTAGAACGAACAGATACAAATCCAAGATTTTTTAGCTCATGGGGAATGGTCTATTTACTAACTTCAAGCTCTGGTGTTTTTTCTTTAAGTTGAGCTTTCATTTCACTTTCTGTAGTGAAATGATTATGCTTAACGATCATTCCAATTTGGCGGCATATTTTAGGAGTCAATTTTTGTGGTTGACCAGACTGATAACCTATAGTAATCTTACCAATTTTCTTTAATGAACTAACATAATGATAATAGGAGCTAAGAGAACACCTGTTCTTTGTGAAATTTTTCTTGCATTTTGGATTTTTCGCTGCCAAAGAAGGTTAACAGCATTTCAGTTTCTTTCAAGAGTGGTTAATACCATTTTAAATGAAAAACATGAAAGAAATTCATTTTTTTCTACAACTTTTTTTTGTTTGTTTATTAAATATTATTTATAAAGAACACTCTAGAAATACTGGAAAATTCTAGAGTGAAAAATGAACATGCTACGACTCAAAAAACAAGCAGCACTTGTAGTGCCATTACTTTCGTCGGTGACTGTATCTTTCAGAATTTAATAAAAAAAATAAATAAGTTCGTTTTTATTTGAAAATTTAAATTAAAAAATTTAAAAAAATAAAAAAAAATATATATATATATACTGTATATATAAAATAAAATGATATATTTTCAAATATTCTATATAATTTCGAATATTTGAATATTCGAATATTCTATTTTCATTAATGATCGTTTTGCATATGATTTTAATTATATTGGATAAAAAAATGTGTCGTCACGTGATAAAATGCTTACAAAACTTTTAATAAAAATTTATTAGTCCAAATGTGCTTACTGGTAAAGTGTTAACGTCAAACCTACTTTCAAATTTGGATAGGGGAACATTGAGTGAATATGAAAAAGATTATTTTTCGATCCAATCTTATTTTAAAGCAATAGATTGAAGATAATTAGTTAAAATACTTGGTTTGGACCCTTTGGATCGTAAGACCAGCTAATGGTTGGGATAGAATTTAGGTCGATGTATGCAAAAGAGAAATAATGTCGGTTATAACAAATGGTTTGTCAAAGTTTTAATTGTATTTTTTTTTACATAGAAAAAAAAAATATTTCGTTTTAATAATTTGTATTCAGGTTATACATAACATATACATGGTTGATTGAAAAGTAAAATACGATCTTTTCTACACTTAAAACTCAAATGTGAAGGGTTAATCACCGCAGGTAACTTTTCCTGAACCGTGAAAGTGTTAAATTCTCGGCAACATCTATAAGATGAAACAAGATTGATACCGTATGTGCAAAAAACAAAGATGCGAAGCAACGTATCCCGGAATTTCTCAACCCACTAATATTGGCAAATTTCGTGCCGCACAGACAGATTTATTTTTTTGATTCTTAATAAAGTAAATATAAATTAATTAATCAACATTGATTTATTTTTCTTAAATATTTTTTTGAGAATATTATCAAACCTAAAATTGTATGTTCCCATTCATTATTATTAATAATTGGATTTACAATTAATTTAGCTGAACGACTTGAGAAATGGCAATCTTGATAAAATAACAAAATTGAAACGCCCAAATGTTATACTTAAGATCGTATCAGGCGTCAAAACTTTGTTGTGAGAGATGGTAATTCACACATGTATTCGCACTATATATTAACCCTTAACCTTAACCTTACAACCCTACTCACTTACCTTTAACCCCCCTTTTTTAATCACTAATTCCTGATAAGACTAATTCTCTGTATTTTCTGGAATGCAAATCTTTTAAAATTAACTGTGACTAAAGTTTCGTTATGGAAATTCAGTTCATTAAACATTAGAAACGACGAGGAACTTATATTACAAATATTTAAACTTAAGTTAATTACAAATTTTTGTGTTTGTTTATGATCGTATGGATTCGTGCATGAATCAATATAGTCTTTGTATATAGATATATATTTTTTTTGTAATTGTTCCAATTAGAAATCGCATGGAATACTGCACTAATAAATTAACGTTTGTTTTTTTTATATTGTCATCAACTGTAATCTTCAAGATATCATATTTTATTTAACTTTTGGTTAAAATGATCCTACACCGAAAAATCTGTAATTGATAATGAGTCGACAAATCAATATGTCGCATTCTGCATTGTTGATAATAATACTTTAGGACAGAAACCCGAAGAAAAGATTATATTCAAAAAAGAATTTTCCTCAAGAAAAAAAAAGAAGTTCACTTTGGTAAAATAACCCTCATGACAAATGTACGTTTGTACAAGATTTCTTCATTTTAATCGTGCGACGTAAAAAAACGAAAAAAGTTATTTGTTACAAAAATTTATGCAATTCATTTCAAGTGCGCATTTTTAAAGGGTTTATATTATATATATATTTGTCGAAATCTTATGATACGTTGACTCGGTGTGATTTAACTAGCGCAAAATGTACTTCAATGTGTTCAAAGTGTATTATTAGAAATTTTGTGTAAAAAAAAAAAAAAAATTTGTAGACGTACGATAAGTATAAATATGCGAGGGTTCGCTTTAGAAAAAAATCCTTTTTTTTTTTCACTTTTTTTTGTTCGTACTTTATTTTCTCACTGTTTTCACTGTCTTGACCAAAGGTTCATGCTAAAACCGGTCTTTTAGCGCGGTAGAAAATTTATACATTCCTTCCTTTCATCAAACCACCCACATATTTATTATCTTTCGTTACATCTCCTTTTGTTTTGTTTTTTTTTTTTGTTTTTTAGAAAAAACTATTTTTTAAGAAAAAAACATTTGCCATCATTATGCGTCGGTTAAATATCAATAACAACTATAGCATTAATAGGGAAAGCATTGTGGATTTACCAGATATTCATCATTCTCTCATAGTCATACCAGAATCACTCTATGACAACTCTGAATTAACTTCAACTGATTCCGCAACTTCTTATTATAATAATAAATCAACACCTAATTCTTCCATACATGATATTGCTGAAGAAAAAAATGATGAAGTAGTAGAGGAGGAAAAGGTTGAAATAAGTGAACAAAATTTAGATGAACCTAAAGAAAGAGAGATAAATATTGATAAAGAAAAATCAAAAAATTTCACAGATATTGATCTATCCGAAACTAATCCTGAAAAAACGTAAGTGCCTTTAAAAAAGGGGGGGAATTCACCTTACAAATGACACGCACTCACCATTTTTTTTTTTTTTTTATGATTAGGAATTCTTCCACCTTGGAGAGGCCATCAATTACAAATGATACATCTTCAATTCCGGTTATAACGCCCCGTTCAAATGTCGAAGATGTCGAAAAATCTATTAAAAGGAAGGATGAACGTTCGTCATGTTCCCTTTTAAATAAACTTGATAGAAAAAATAAAATATTCATAATTTTATTAATAATAATTATCATAATAATCATAGTTACCGTTATCTTATTTAAGTAGTTGAATATTCAAATTTTCAGTGTATATAATATTAATTAATTTAATTGTCCTTGAATGACTTAAAATTTCCATAAAAATAAAATTTTGATTTTTGAATAACACACAAAAGAACGCTTTGATAAATTTTTGCGTGACGTCGCAACAAAAAACAAAAAAATTTTTTGATTGGTAATTCCAAAAAAGTATTCCACCGCAAAAAAAAAAAACATAAATGTAAATAAATATGTAAAGTGGAATCTCCACTTGAATTTTTGCATTTCGATAAAATTTCTAATTTTATTACTTATTCTGTATACATTAATTCTATTTAGTGATTCGGGCGAAACTAATTTTAAAAATCCGAAATACGAACATTTCATTTTCGCCTCATAATTTCGGAATCCAAATTTTGAACTTTCTAACAGCATTATATGGAAAAAAATTTTTCTCAAAAATCAAAATTCCTTTTACAGAATTACATTTCTCATTTCTCTTCCATGTTTGTCCCACATGACACAAATTAATTGGTTCTGCATGATTGATTTACTACGCCTTTCGTCGTCCACTCTCCCTTTTCATGAAAATGAAGGCAACGTTCACAACAAAACTTCCAAAAAATCGTATTACAACTAAAAAAAACCGTTCAAAATCTCATATATTCTCATCAAAGTATTTAACAACATTTCGAAATACATTCTATCAAGTGTTATGTGATCATGACCCAAATTTAATTTTAGAAGAAAAGCAAGAATTTTTAGAATATTTAATTGAAAAGATTTGGGAATTAAATTTGTTACAACAATTCATCCCTTCAGCTCAAGTTAAAGATGACGAATATTTTACTTTACTAAACGAACAACAAGTTATTAATAAATTTACCGAAATGATTGAAAATGACTTTATTACTTTTGAATTTTGTAAGGATGATCATGAATGTTTAGAAATTTCGACTTCAATCTTGTCAAAATGGAAATCCTCTATAAATCCAAATTCATCAATTTCTTTTGTAGGCAATAACAATGAATCTACGGATGAGGAGGAGGAGGAGGGGGAGGAGGAAGAAGAAGAAATTGCTCACGAGCCAGGTACATGTTTAATGTGTCATCGTCACATGCCTTTGACATTTCATCATTTAGTTCCAAAAATGATGCATAAACGTGTTATTAAAAAAAAGTTGTATACAAAAGATCAATGTAATGCGAGAGGTATATATATTTGTAGACCTTGTCATTCTGCTTGCCATAAAATGATTTCTCATGAACAAATGGCTTATGAGTATAACACTTTAGACAAACTATTAGAGCATGAAGAAGTATCTAAATTTGTTAATTGGGCTTCCAAGCAAAGAAGTTATGCCAAAGATCATGTTATTCAGAAACTAAGATATTCAAAGTAGTAAAATGATTTTGGTTTATTTAATACATAATTTTATATTAATATTTATATCTATATTATTTAAAATTGAACTTTGATAAATATGATAATTATTATTACAAATGAATTGGTTATAAATTCATGAATTAATGGATACAAATGATATTGTACAAATCAACTATTACCTCTCATTTCTATATTTAATTTCTTTCAATTCAATTAAATTATTATATTATTCAAACTATAACCTCTTCTTCCAATAAATCTGACCTTATCCTTCTACTACATTCAACCACTTCCCACTCCCAATTAGTTGTTATTACGACAGCAAATATACTACATCCCATAAGAATTGATGCCAAAGTAACACCAGACCATAGTCCGATCAATCCAAGATTAAATTTAAATGCTAATAAAAGTCCAATTGGTAATGCAAATATATAATATGCCGATAAATAAATGATTGATATAATCTTCTGCTTTCCTTTTAAACAAAAAAAAAAAAATTTTTTTGATTAGAAAAATATTTATCTCGATTTTTTTTTTTTTTTAAAAAAAAAAAAAAAGCCTTGAAAAAAAACCTAGTCCTCTTAGTATTCCTCCGCCTATGGCACCGATTCCATCTGATAGCTTTATTATTCAAAACAAAAAAGTAAAAAACAAAATTTTATTTATATCTTGTTGTTAATCAATTGTAGTCATCAATCAATCAATCAATCAATCAATCAATACATACCTGAAATAGGACACATAATGGCAAAACCGAAGCTGTTAACTTTACAACTTCTTCATCGTTTGTAAATAAGTACCTTATTAAAAAAAATTATTATTATTAATTGATATAAAAGAAGATAGTAAGTAATAATGCAACACCAATGTCACCTTATGACGATCGATATAAAGATATCCCCTTCTTAAACATTTACCCCCATGAATCCCTGAACATAAATATTCCCATCGAGGTGCATATAGCACTCATGAGCGCGAGAATCAAAGAAGTTTCGGCAGTAATTTTGGCTTTCTTAGCGAGACCTGCTCCCAGGAAATTACCAACTCTATTTGAGGTTGCCAATGATATACTTCTTGGTAATTGAAAGAACAAAAGTGCAATGGTAAGAACTAAACGATGAGCTGCTAATGGTACGTTTCCGATATATCCTGATGCAAGAGCGATCAGTTCATAAATCCACCAATCCGCGCAAGATGTTAAAATTCCAGGAATTGCTAATCTCATGAAAGATGACCAGTCATAAAGGCATGCACGAGTCCAACCGCCCCAAGCTTGATGTCCGTCAATATATTTAATGTAAAGGATACTAAGGATAAGCATCAGCCAATTAGAAATATTTGTCGCTATGGGTGCACCGATAAACCCAAGAGCTATTTTATCCCACCAAATAAGAGCGTAATTTAAAAGAATGTTTAATGGGCTAACAATTATAAGAACAAAAGATGTGGCTTGCATGATGCCTTTTTTTTCGAGAGAGTAAGAATTAGTGTTGTGATGAATTGCTAATGTGGTGAATAAGGATCAATTTAATGATTCAAACCTTGGGCTTGTAAAAATTTTTCAACGCACCAAAAGATGAAAATGGGTGGAGCACCCAAAATTGACCAACGCAAGTACACTTGCGCATATGCGGACAATTCTTCATTTTGACCTAAATAAACCAGTATTGCTCCGGATTCCCACCAGACCAAACTAATTGGGATAAACCCAAGAAGAATAATAATGATAGCGCGTTGTAAATACACGCCAACCATTTTTGGGTTCCCAGAAGTGTAGCCCTGTGGACATAAGGTGTCTAAAGCAGTGGTTGCACCATAAAATATGGATATACCAGATACTGAAGCGTACTGAAAAAAAAAAAGCAAATCAGTTCCTAATCTATTAAATATGTACAAACAAACAGAAAATCCAAATTACTAAAAAAAAAAAAAAAAATTTCTTACCATAGAGCCTAACGCCAAAGCAGCCAACTCTACAGGTCCCTAATAAGTAAATATTTGATAAATTATAAGATAGATTGATTATAAAACTCGAACACAAAAATCATCGATCGATATCTGACCCAAAAAAACTTACAATGTGACCCAACGTAAGTACACTAATAATTGTAAAAGTGTACTGTAAAAACGTAGCCAACCAAATTGGAAAAGATTTTTGAAGAATATAAAATGCTTCGTTTAGGTTAAATGGAAGTCTAGGTTCATTTAACGAGACATGAGAAGCAATAACATTATCAATGTTGGGTAACAATGCCGTCGTTTCATTTGGAATATGAGCAAGACCCTGCGTTTGTTCGTTTGAGGTTGTCAACGACGACATATTATTTGTTGTTGTATACAATGCGACAAACTAAGTCTTATTGTCTGTCGAGTAAAGCGCAAGTCTTGCTCGTTCTGGTAGGAACCAACATTTAAAGAAACAATTATTCCGATCGACCACATTATAAGGATTGCATAATACAACCATCATTTTATTATATAAAAGTTACATAACTTACACAACTTACACAATCATTGAATGACATCACAATTTATAATCACATGAATAAGCATCATGACCAAATTTGAGTTGATTTTGTTCTAATTTGTTTCACATGAAATCCAAGATGGGAAAAGGCTGAGTTATGTCCATCTTGGGGGGGTTTTTTTTTTTATAATGTTTATAATGTTTGCAGAAAAAGTGTCAAAATATTTTGCTTGGTTTTAACCTGTTTTCATTCCGCAGCATTAAAAACAATTAAGCCAATTTCAATTTTTTTTTGGAAGGAAAAAAAAAAAAAAAAAAAAATACTTTTTTCTGAGTTTGTTCCGACTTCAAACACATCATTGTCGATAGCGGAAAATATCTATATTTCATTATTATCATCAGACCATTTTTTTTTTTTAATCGGATGTTCATTATTGAACATTGATCAATTTTTTTTTTTTTCAATTTTTTTTCACATCTATAATAGTTTTCCATTGTATTCATTTCAAAACTCAAATCCAAGGAAGATAAAAAACGTTTTCACTTTTTTGAACGGGAATTTCTTATTAGCTTCAACTATAAAGAGAATAGTTTTTCAAACAGTTTTATTGAAGTCGAGTTTGCACGTGGTACGTACCTTTTTTTATTATTATTATTTTTTTTTTTTTTTTTAATGTAAAAAAATTTTTCCGATAATTTAATACTATCCTTTTTGCTGGCCGCTTGTGTTATAAGCCCATCGAATACGTCATCCGTAATGACCGATCAACATTTCAAAGGAACGGTCGATAAGAATATAAATAATTGTCAACTTACTTCTGTAATTCGTAGAGAATCAAGAGAAGTACCTTTCTCTCCTTTTTTACCACCTGAAACTTTAGGTGAAATTTTTTCATATGTTGGAGATGATATAAAATCATTACATTCATGTCTTCTTGTTAATAAAATGTGGTGTGAGAGTGCTGCCCTGATTTTATGGAGGCAGCCATTTGATATTTCTTCAATAATGGCATCTGCCGACCTTGTCGACGTGTATTTCTTGTTTTTTTCAGATGATATTAAAAACTTTTTGTTAACATCAGTTCCAAATGGATTATCACATTTACTTTCTAATAGACCATCTTTGAATTATTTATCCTATTTAAGATATGTAGATTTCAAGAAGGTTTATAAGGCTGTTAGGATGTGGTTGAGGTGTAAAACTTTATTCGAACCTTTAAGTTTAGAATTCAAAAAGAAACAGATAGCTTTAGCAAATAGAATAGTTACCGAATTGGGGAAAATCTTTACAACGGGATATGCGAGGTTAGATCGACTATCACTTTGCGTTGACAGTAAATATTTCGAGTATAATCCCATAGATAGTGAAGAGGATTGTTTATCTTGGCCATGTTATCCTGGAGCTTGCAGCGCATTGTCAGAGCTTCGAGAGTTCTTATGTGGGGGACAATTCGTAAAGGACAAAATCTTACATACGATGGCTGGAATATGTAAAGACATTGAAGTACTTACCATTCACGAATCCGCTGATACATCACCTAAAATGTTGGCAGAATTTATCAACGCTCAAAGAAGGTTATTAAAATTTACACTTACAAGTTGGTCGGGGGAGACTCTCGAGATTTTATCTTCCTTAAGAAGGCAAGCAAGAACTTTAAGACACATGGAACTGATTAGGTGTACATTTCCTAAAAATGAAGATTATACAAAATTATTTTGTGGTTTAGCGGAATGTCGTAATTTACAAACATTAAAACTTTCACAATGTCAAAATTTAAGTACGAAAATCATGAAACCATTAGCGAAAGCGAGTTTTGAACAATTACAAACCTTTATAATTGATAATGAAGCAGTTCCAGATCCTCCAACCTTAGAAATTAAGAATATTATTCAAAATTCCAAAGATTCGCTTATAGAAATAGGGTTATGTGTGAATTTGTCATTATACGTTGATATCATGGAAACCATTGGATCATGTTGTCCAAATTTACTTAAATTAAGTGTTACAATCGAAAGAGATTTTGAAATACAACAATTAATCACATTATTTAAATCTTGCACAAAGCTTGTTGAATTAAGAATACCAAGAAAATGGAAATTGTTTGAAGTAAAGAGATCTTTAATTGAATTGGGAAATGTTTTACCATTTACATTACAAAGCTTAGAATTAGACGGGTTAAGATTCAGTCATGAGACATGGGAAGAATTTTTGAAAATATGTCCCAAATCTATAGATCATTTTACATTCAATTGTTTTAATAAGTCAATATTTGTTAGTATTTTACAGAAATATGGAGAGGAATGTGGTAAATGCGTGAAAAATGAGGAAGTACTTGGTCAATTTTATTTACCAATGCAAGTATCTGTAGAGTTGCGTTGATGAAGTGATGAAGGTTAGTTATTAATTGAACGTATGAATAAATAATTTAATTCATCAACTAATATTAAAAATTTTATTGATTCTTAGATTTGCAAAAAAAAAAAAAAAAAAAAAAAAATTATTTAAAAAAAAAATTCCATTTATTTAACACTTTTTTTAATTATTATAGACTTCCTTTTTTTTTTTTTTAAAAAAAAAAATTACATTTACAAAATTTAAAAATTAAGTTTCCTTATACAAAATATAAAAACGAATAACGTTTAGATTCATTCTTTTTAATGTTTAAACAAAAAAAAAAATTGTACACGATGATGTATTTTATTTTAACAAAATTAATTTTTGGAATTCCTTTGTCAATTTTTTTTTTTATTTATTTTTTATTATTATTAATAGCATATATATAGTATTTATTAAAATAAAAGGTTATAGAGTTGATAAACAAAGATCTTCAAATACGGGATCTGATTCTCGATATTCCGCGATCGAAAAGTTTAAATTCGATCCCTTTTCTCAGCACTCCAGTATGTACATAACTTTCTTGTTAATTCATAATTTCAAAAATCACTTCTTGACTAAATGAATTATTTTTATCATGCAATAGAATAAAAAGCGTTAATAAAAATAGCCTTACGAAAAAAGGAATGTTCAGAAAATCACTTTTTGAGCGTTTTACTGGACGCGTTATAAGATTGTGAATTTTTTTTTTTTACTTCAAAACGACCAAATATGGTTTCTTTCATTTGCTACTAATTCAACTTGTTGGACAAAAAGTATATTTCAAAAGGTCTTATTTCTTTTCTATATAATTTTTTCTGATTAGGCAACCTTTATTTAGTCAATTTAATTGAAAGTGATTCTTTCTTAGTTTTTTAGTTTATGTTAACGTATGTCCATTATCAAACCTCTAATGAGGAATGTAAAAACGACCGATTTAAGTGCATCATCCTTGGAGATACCTTTTTTTTTTTCCAGATTTAACATTAACTCCAAAATTTTTTTTTTTGAAGTTTCCTCCCTTTCTACTCATATGATAAGTTAAAAATTTACATAAGAAATGGTAATTATTAATGTAATTAAGGAAAAAATATTAAAATTTAAAATTACATTTGATTTCGTTATGCTTATTATTTTCTGGTTTTTATATCATCTCAAAGAACCTAAACTTCGTGTTTACAACATAAATTATTGAACACAGTTCCAAGTGCTCATATTTGTATCTCCCATCACGAAATGGCCTGCATCACGGCATTAATTATGGCGCACACGTGACGTAAAATTTCCAAGTTGTCAGAATACGGTGACTAGGGTTGGGAAGTCCTAATTGATCCTTGAATAATTTTAAAATTATTAAAAATATTAGATTAGGACATAAGTCCTAAGATCAGGTCCTGAAATTAAATAAATTTCTAATTTTTACTGTAAAGAATCTAATTAATAATAATATATAAATAAAATTTCTTTTTAAATCTTTTAAGACAATTAAGACCTATTAGGACTTTACCAACCCTAGTCTTTGACAAACACGTTATTGTTGAATCACCTGTCTATATTGGTGCATCAAATCTTTGAAAAGGAATTCGATACTTGGCAAAATCTTTGGTTTAATACATATTCTTTAACCGCTATAGATATTAAAAACGGAATCTTTAAAAAATTTGCGTTGCAAATGGTTGTGGAAAAGCAGGTTACAGAAACATGAAGCCACTTTTAAATTTTAATGTGTTCATTCTCAAGATCGTCTATTTATCAGCGCGTTTTGCCATATTCTCGAGTAAAGATTTAATGATAAATAAATAAATAAATAAATACAGTGTTACAAAACGCGATTCGTTTTTTTTGAAAATTAATAAATCAAAATTTTTTTTTTTTTTTCAGTTAAAATATTTCATATAAATGATAATGTTTTATAAATAAAGATTTAAAATTTTGGTCTATCCATAAGATGTTCGGGATCTTTTCCATATTTCGCAATATATTTATCATGTTCACGAATTTTGTGTTTATATAATGAAATCAATTCATGTGCTCTGATTGATAATATTGGATGAAACTTGGATGCATCATGAATAGCTGCTATCGCAACATCAAATCTGCTGGCTCCGTTAGTAGTTAACATCTAAATCAAAAGAAACGTTAGGAGAAAAAAGGTTCAGTCAAGACAAGGTCATTCATAGATACTTACTCTGAAAGGAGTTGTAGTAGTGCCTTCTTCTTGATACCCCAACTGTAAATAAAAAGAAAATCATTAATGAAATTGAAACAAAAATTGAACAAATTGAAACAAATTTATGCCTACATACCACTTTTACGCGTTGTGGATTAGGTCGGTCAAATAAAAATGCTTTAATCACACTTGGGTATCCATGAAAATTAAATATAACTGGCTTGTCCTTGGTAAATAAACTATCAAAAGCGTCATTATCCAGGGAATGTGGATGGGTTCCATATCCTGGTAAAATCATTAAATCTGTCACGTTGACAACTCGAACACGTAATTCTGGGGCATCTTGTTTTAATAAACTTGCGGCTGCAATAACTTCAAATGTGACTTCTGCACCACATCCAACCAATACTACATCAGGATCAATGCCATCTTCTGTTGAAGCAAATTTCCAAACTGACGCTCCTGCTATGCAATGCCTTTCTGCCTCTTCAGGTGAAAGCCAAACCGGTGTTGGATTCTTACTTCCAATCATCAAATTAATATAATTTTCGGCTCTTAAACAGTGAGCTATTGTACTTAGGAAACAATTTGCATCTGCCGGCAAATAAATTCGAACATATGCATCTATTCCCCCCCAAAAAATTTTGTATTAGAAATTTTCAAACTTGAATAAATTGTGAAAATTAAAGATAATTAATTACATTTCATATTGATAAGGTTGTTGAGAAATGATGGATTTTGGTGAGAAAATCCGTTGTGCTCTTGTCGCCAAAGGGTTGAAGTTTCAATATAATTCAAAGATCCGATTGGTAGTCGCCAAGCAGTCTCCATACCGATCTTAATGAATTTTGCATATTGAATCATCATTGTAGTTATAATTCCCAAAAATGTTTCATAAGATGGAAACAATCCGACGCGTCCTATAAAAAGGATTAGCTAAATCTTGTAATATAAAAATATAGCAGCAATTAATAAAAATCCCAAACCCGTTAAAGTGTATCCTTGCATCCATCCTTGACATGTATGCTCGGACAGAATTTCAGTTACACGACCTCCTTTATTGCTGGTCTGAGAAGACCATTGAAAGTCTCGATTGGTGACTTGGAATACGGCATCCAATTTATTTGAAACGAGTTCTGCACATTACAAATGACGTGTTACGAAATATAATAAATTTTTAAAAAAAAAAAAATAAATAAATAAATAAAAAAAGATATATTTATAAATACCGTCTGGCGAAAAAATTCTGAACCTCTTTGGATTCCTTTACAAAGGTGAGAGTTCATTAAATATATATTAAACTAAGGAAAATGTGGCAAAAACGAACCGACAAACTTACATTTCAATGACTTTAGAACAATAGGAACCAACAGATTTCATGCAACTTTCATTAGAATCTTTTTCCACCGTGAATGCTTTCCAATCCGGTAAATCTAAAGGTTTATACGCGGCATACGTTTCTTTCCTAATACCCATACGCAACTCTTCTTTTGGCAAAGCTTCAAGTACTTCTTTTTTAAATAAACCCTCAGATAAATCAATTAATTCATGAAATTTATAACTCCTTAACCAGGATTCCAATAAATGAAATTCTTCATCATCAGCTCTTACGCGGGGTAAAGGTACTTGATGAGATTTGAATGAACCTTCAATAGGTGTACCATGTAACTCTTTAGGACCCGTCCAACCTTTTGGAGTTCGAAGAACTATCATTGGCCATCTTGGTTTGAAAATTGGATTACCAGTTCTGGCACAGTTTTGAATCCTTCGAATTTCACGATATGCCCATTCCATCGAAACAGCCATTTCCGCATTGATATCGTCCAAGTTTGACACAATGCGAACTTGGTATCCGAACCCACTAAATACGTTCGTAAGAAAAAAAATTTCAATCAGAATTTGTACATCAAACTTTTTTTCCTCAACGATAAATTTATACGTACGTGAATAATGTGGCGATATCGGTATCGCTATCAATTTTTTTTTAAAAAAAAGAAAACATTGTTGGTAACTGAAAGACATATTATATTGTAAAAAACATATATATTTTTTATAATGCACGTACTCCATAACGCCATAAATTGTCTCTTCTGAAATCTTGAATCCATTGTCATGCAAGATTGGAATTACAGCACCACTCTCAGCAGGATCAATATATTTATAAGAATGCCAAGCTGCTGCCGTCGGACCCGTTTCAGCTTCTCCATCGCCAACAATGCACGTGACAATCAGATCGGGGTTATCCATAATTGCACCAAAACTAACCGAAAGAGCGTATCCAAGCTCACCACCTTTGATAATTTTAATTTAAATTAACATTTTTTTTTTTAAAAAAAAAAAAAAGCTTTGCAATGCAAAATTCACCTTCATGAATTTGACCTGGAACTTCGGAATTAACATGACTTGGGAAACCATGTGGCCAACTGAAACTACTAATCAATTTATTTAAACCTTCCTTATCAACACTATATTGGCAGTAAAATTTAGCCAGAGATCCTTCAACAAAAAGATTGGCCAAATTTGCAGGAGCGCCATGTCCTGGACCGGTTACAAGAAACATTGGAATGGAATGTTTCTTGATTAGATGATTACAATGAGCGTAAACAAAATTAATTCCGGGACACGTTCCTAAAAGTTTGATGTAAATTAATTTTTCCCAACGTATCATAAATTTTTAAGTTAAAAAACTCGCGCACCCCAATGACCCAATAATCTCTCTTTAATATCTTCTTTGCTCAAAGGTCTCTCTAGCAAAGTATTGTTTTGCAAAAAGATCATTGAAGCGGCTAAATAATTCGTAGCCCGTTGTAATAATTCTAAAGGACGAAAGTCTTCATTTGACCTAATTTCCGTAGTATCTAATTTTACTAATAAATCCGACACTTTTTCGGGAATCTGCATGATTGAACCCGCAGTTGATTTTGTGACTGACGTTTCTTGAGAAGCATCTTTAGGAGACGGGGCTGGTGGCATATTTTTTTTTTTTTTTTTTTTTTCCTTTCGAGTAAAATGAATTCGATAAATTTACAATAAATACAATTTTTGACGATCGACAGAGGATAGTAATAACATCATTATTATGAAATGGTTATCATTCTAACAAAAATTAGTATAAAACGTTATGTAATGGAACGCCGACCTTTTGGAATTCGTTGGATGGATTTGATTTTCACATTCCTTTTATTATCTTAAATAACCCTCTGAGGAACAGTTTAAGTGGTCACCTTAAGAATTACTCGTTACGACACCATGATGCTATTTTGAAGACGTGTTTATTATATACTGTATATATATGGTATATATTTTATATTTATATTATATATATATGGATTAATTGCTAGGAAAATCAGATTCCGAGAAATTTTTTACTAAAATTAAGAGCTTAATGCATTTTAATCTAATAACATCAATAACTAAAATGCAATAAAAATCTCGATTTTGTTAAAAAAAAAAAAAAATTCCCGGAACCTGATTTTCCTTTTTCCTTGCAATCAACCCAATATTCTGATCCTTAACTTTATCCTAATCAAGAAGAAATTCAAAATACTTTTTCGTTTAAAAATTATTATACATAAAGGGTCTCAAAGGATATACATTTTTATTATTTAACCTTAAAGCTTGAAATCAAATTATAAAACAAATTCATAATTATACATTTTTACATATATATATATATATAAAAAAAAAACGCAACATAGTTGACTTATTAAGAAAATACAATGTGATAAAGTTGAAGATAAATTAAAAAGACTTAAAGATTGTCTTTGAAGCATATGTGTAGAGTAGAGCAATAATAGAGTAATGCAAAGCAAAAGCTAATTGATTCTTAAGATACCGCTATTTTTATGATTATTTGTTTTTTTTAAAAAAAAAATTTGCCTAATAGGGAAGGGATTATTAAAAATATTGACTTTTTTTTTTGTTTTTTTGTTTTTTTTTACAGAAAGAAAGAAAAATTAAAATTCGGACCAAAAAGATGGATAAGAAATCGTATCATCATCATTAAACGACGAGAATCCTTGAGAATCAAACTCAAATTCATTATAAATATAACCGATATTATCACGTTGAATGATAAGCGAATCGATTGAATTGTTCACGTTTTGTTCTCCGATTATTGATTCTTTGTTAAATTCGGTTGATTGTTGGAGGTTAAATTTGTCTCGAGTGTTTGGAGGATTATTTTGGAGGGGATCGTCAGGTACCGAATCGGAATCAAGAAATCGATCGATTATAGGAGAGACAATATCGAAAGGGATGTCAAAGGTAATCTTTGGACTCTCAAATTCAAATGGAGAAACTGGCGAGGTTGGCGAAAGTATTTCAACTTGTTTAATCGAGTTAACCGTCATTTGTTGCTTTTTTTTGATAGTTGACTTTGATTTAACGACAATAGGAGCTTTACAAGTAGAAGAAGTATTCGGAAAAGAAACAATATTCCACTTTTCTCTTTTTCTTCGACGACTTGATTTAGGAATGATCTCATTCCTAATAATATTTGCTTCCTTTGCCAACCTTTTGTACTCTTCTTTCACCACATCTGGTTCCAATTCCCAAGATTGTGAGGCCATTAAAGATACGACAGTCATTGGTAATTGATATCCATCCTTTCTTGCGGTCTCCACGAAAATTTTTCGATATATGATGAAAGCATTCGGGGCACGACCCGAATTATTTTTACTAGGATCTGTGGAAACTTGCTTTGTAATTAATTCTCGCAAATTAATGATTGGAGGGAATTTTGGTTTTATAAACGGATGAGAAATGGTATTCATCATCAATTGATTGCGAACCGTGGGATCACTAGAATCTATAAAGACACAAGCACGTGAATTCTTAAACTTTGATGATGATGATGATGAGGTCATTTTCATAAAATTTGGGAAAAAAGAAAATCTTAATTTGAATTTGTGGAAGAAAAAAAAAAAAAAACTGGTTTTTTTTTTTTTTTTTTTTTTTTTTTTTTTTTTTTATTGTGCTTGGACTTTTTGCTTATAATGGACTGAAGGTAAAAAAAAGAAATAAGAATTTTGCTGGGTATTTATTCAACACTTTTTTTTTTTTCTGACGGTTAAATTTTCAAGGGAAATGGAAATGTTAATTAGAAAAAAAATAAAAAAGGGATCATCAATCATGGTTTTTTTTTCCTCGAAAGAATTTTTTTTATCATATTCGCGTGAAAAAAAATCAACCTTACTATGTATGGAAGGATATTACTTATACAACTGCCCATAAAAGTAGTTTCAGTTTATTTGATTTGTTACCAATTCAAGGAAAAATTGGCGTGATTGTTGAGGAATTCATTTCCACCTATTATTCAAAGATAATTTAAGAATTTTCAATTTGAATTTGCATAAACGAACCAATGACTTCCAATTGTGGTTATTGCTGATTACGTTTCCGTTCAACGATTGGACAAGGCAAAATTTTGATCTTCACGTAGTTCAATGCTTGGGAAAAAAAAAAATATATCGTACCATTTTTTTTTTTTTTCTTTTTTTTCTAAATTAAAAAAAACATGCAAGTTTTGATGCTGAAGATGAGGGCGTACCTCATTGAGAAAATCGATAAAATTGAAAATGTTCTGATCGTGATAAAAATCATTATGTGAAGTCTAGATTTGGAAATGGGCAATGCTAAGATGAAAGGTTTTATATTTATCTTTTTCTTTATTATGAAAATTATGTGTAAACATGTATGGTAACGCTGCACGATGCGCATCCATTTTTCGAAAATAAGGTTTAATTTTTCTATGCAATTGTTTGTTCTAATTAAAACAATCATCTGTCAAATCAATATATGCAAAAGAAAAAGGTCTAGAATCTGGAGGTATTTTTTTTTTTTTTTTTTGTGGTCTGACGTTAGATTACGCTAGTTTTAATATGGATTTCAGGGATTCGAATTAAATTTATTTTATCCAAATCGTCATCATTTTTTTTTTTTTTCAAACCAATCTTTTTTATTAAAATAATAAATAAATAAAATAAATAAAATAAAACATCTAGATAAATATAAAAAAAAAAATCACCACTATAATATATAAAAATCCAATAACCAAAAAAAAAAATAAAACAGCAAGATAATTTTAAAACCCCGACAATAAACCAATCAAATCAACAATTAGGAAAAAAAAAAAAGGAATTCATTCATTCTTTCAAAGGGCAAAGAGATTTTAGTAAAGAACACAAAAGAACACAATTCACATTTTTGGGCATTAAACTGAACAAAGAAAAAGAGGAACTTGGAAATTTAACCTTTTGGATTCAAGAACAAAAAAAAAAGAACTTGATAAAGGACTAAATCAAATCATTAATTCGTTTCTATTTTAAAAGAAGTATATACATTAAAGGAAATTAACAAAGAAATAAAAATAAAATATAAAGAATAAAAATTTTAAATTAAAAAGGGCAAGGAGAGATTAACAAATACGGATATACGAAATATTTTAAAAACGCGACGGAAATTCGGATAACGACCAGGCAAATAATTACGAAACGAATTTATTAACGTTTGAAAGATTAATATTAATCGTAGATACGTTAATGACGAGTTATAACGTAAATGATAAATAAATTGAAAAAAATTTTACGAAATTTTACGATAAAGGGAAGTCGAAATTTAAAATAATAATGGACAACGAAAAATTAAGAAGTAATTAAAGAAAATTAAAGATTACTTTTCTGATACCGAAACTTTTTCACTATAATTAATTTTGCCGATTTAGGTACTAATTTATAAGTTTGCTTTGAAAAAAAAAAAAAATTACAAACCGGTCGTTTCATCATTCCGTATACGTCTTTTTTTTCGTATCATAATTCTGTGTTGAATATAAGCCACCAGGATATTTATAATGGGAGTCTTGTTCACGTTTCAATACTATTCATTGAAAAAAATATTCGTGATTAAAAAGCTTTGCGGCATGCTACAAATTGATTTATGATACATACGATTGTTTAACTCATTATCAGATGATAATAATCCGTTGGACAAGGTAGCAAAACAAAAGGTAATAGCTAATGCTATAATAAGAAATAACCCGTATGTATTCATCATATACGGTGGGTACTATTTACAATTTAAAGTTTCAGTGAAAGGGGAGAAAACTTTTAAATTTTCGGATGTGGGAATGCTTTGCTTTTATAAATCTATAAAAAAAGAAATTTTTTTTTTTTTTGGATAAATTTCTCGAGATCTCGAACAAGGCTTAGCACCTAGGCTATGTTTTGTATAAAAAAGTGAAAGATTGTTGTATAGAATCAATAATGCAATCGATCATGGATCACTTCCTGGTTGTTTTTCAAGTTTTAAGCATGAAATCATACTAAAAATCTTAATTCTTATCCGTCAATGTGCTTATGTGGCTTCACAATTCTTTTTTTCTTTATCGATTAGAATAATTATGGCATGGATTGATCGCACGAATAATAATGTTTTTAGCATTGGCTGTGTTTGCTTATAAATTGAACGAAATAATCATCAAGTGGCTTAATGTTTATCGATCATTTGTGGGATTAATATTTCCGTATTAGCTTAACGTTGATGATTAAAGGTTGGTATAAATTATTCATGGCTATGGGTGGCTTATAAATGATTACTCATTCCCACCATGCTTTTTCTTCTAAATACGTTAATGTGGCAAAATTTTATAAATAGATTATACTATAGATAAATTTACTAAATATGTACTACCCATATTTTGTAATCAGTTTTTTTTCGCGATTTTTGCTATAAGTTGGTAATCAATGGTCGTGACAAATAATATTCCCATGATATAAACGTAAATAAATAAGGTACCATCTCATGTGATCAAAGTAATAGCTAAGAAGTGTAAATGATTATTTATTTTTTTTTTTTTTGATTGAAAATCGTGTCGAATATTGAAAACAGCGATGCACATATTGTAGATCATTTTTTAACCAAGAAAAAAAAAAAAACTTCCGTTTTATAATGAAACTAATGTGAATTTATTTCATTATTATATTTTCAAATGTAGAGAATATAGGATTTGTATTATACAGTATTTGGTAGCTTTATTTATTAGTAATATTTTAGTAAACTTTTTAGAACCTAAAGCTACTTTGTTTTTACATTCATTTATACTTATGCTCTGACAATTAATGTTTCAATGATTTATAAAAATTACCGGAGAGGTATTACATTTAAAGATGATAAAAGAAGAACCAGTTAAGGAGTCATATGAACCAACAAAGAAACAAGAAGGTGGAAAAGTCCCGGCAGAAGATCTAGCAGTATCACCACACAAAGACGCAAAAGCACCAGATGAAGCATCAATAATGGAGAGGCAGCAAAGGATGGAAAAGTACCAAAGGACATAGTAACAACAAAGGAAGGTAAAGTACCAAAAAGAAGGCAAAGCATCAGAAGAAGGCAAAGTATCCAAGGGATGGCTGACGATCAGGATCAACGGTAAAGTACCAACAAAAGGAAATCACCAGGGTATAATTATCGAGGCATAAAATCATTTAAGTCCCGAAATAATAATAATAATGACATATTCCTGGATCAAATGAATTATCGTTTAAAGAAAAGGAATCACCGGACATATTAAAATAACTACAATTAGTTCGACAAGTAACACACCAAATTAAATTACAGGTTATCCTTTTCTAACAGCAAGAATAACCAAGTCAAAAATTATAAGCAGCAAGAGATAATATTATACTAAATGCATTTTTGATTATTATTTAATGAATGAAAATATTTATTCCCTTCCTTATAATATTTCGTAGATTAAATAAATTAATTTAGTTAGACATTTCATAATTTAAGATTTAATCATAAAATACTTTTACGGGTTGCTTGAATTAAGGTTTAACGTAACGTTTTATTCGATTAATTGATAGAATAAATATTTTTAGAATTTAAATTTTAAAAAATAATTTGTTGGTTTCGGTAACTGCAGGATCCTTTGTGAATGAATGACCATCGTCCATGTTTAAACCAGACAACGAAAACTAATTGTTCAATGTTTTATTTTTTTTATATCTATCGCTATAATTGTCGATTCTAATATATCATTATTAACACTTTGTTCACAAGGGGGAAAAAACAAAATCTACTTTATATATGCTAAGCATCAAAATATTTTTATATAGTACCAAATTACCAAAATTGTCTTATTTTCATTATTTCCAAAAATCGTTCAGGTGAATCCATAAATTTGCCCAAAGCTATAAATTCTGATTAGGAATCATAACGTTGGTAAAACTTTATTAATTTAATAAATCTCATGGTTTTTCCACGGATTCTAGAATTCTAATTTTATCACAATATAGAACAATGGAAGTTACCTGCATTAACCGTGTTCAAAAATCATTGGATGATTGAAGAGTTGATTCTCTAAATTATTGACACGCATACATTATCTCCAAAATTTTTCTCGATAAAAACTTTAGAAACATCTAAAAACTGGTTATTATACTTGCATACTTTGTTTTCTTTCCTAAAAGATAAAAGAAAGAAATTTCTTTGAATTCTTTTTAACATGCACCAAATGATGATCAAGCCAATTTGAGACTAGCCTGTAAAGATAAAATTTTTTAAAACCGGAATCAATCCCGTTTTATTTATGATTTTTGGAAAGAACTAATTACATGCTTTGTTTAATTCGATTCGATTATGTATAATAATCATGATAAATCTTGTTAACCTTAAATAGGAGAAATGTCAAGAGGAAGGCTCGCATGAACCAATCCTTCTTATCAGGTCTTGAACCCGATTCGCGACGAGATGTCATAGCGTAACGGAACACAACGTAAAAAAATTAATTCTCTTTTAGAGACAATAGTCTTTTCCTCTGAACCTATCATTTCAACTTCATTCATTCCTTTCAAATTTGCGTTGTTTTTTTTTTGTAGGCATATCGGTCATATTCGGATGTATAGAACCCAAATTGGTTCAATTCTAATTAAGATTGTTTCCCCCGCAGTATCAAGTATGCAACATGATGTACAAATGAGAGTGACAAAATTTTTGTGATATCAAAGTTGTTTAAATACTAAAAACTTAACCCGAGAAAAATCTCTGTATCACAAATAAACGCCCAACGATTTCTCTCTTGCAATTTATTTTTTTCACATTCAATTATTTTTTCGAAAAAAAAAAAATTTTTTTTTCTAACCAGAGACAACCACTTTTAGTCTTTCGCTCTACACTCTATATCTTATCGAATGTGAAAGTTTACATTCGAATAAATAACTAAAATCAGCAAAAGAAAAAAAGACGAAAAAAAATAATTACCCCTCATTTATTTCTATCCAACCTTCAGCCGAACCAAACTTTAATACACATAAAAACGAAAAACCTTTAAAATTTGTTTATGATCAAATCTATCAAATCTAAACAAATTGTCTCTGGACCTTTTTTTTTATTTTTTTTTGCGATAAACGATAATTCAAAAATTTATAGCTTATTCGCAAAAGTCTTGTTGTGACACATCCATTAACGTTATTTAACTTGATCAAATACCGTTCCGTTACATAAAAACAATCCACGAGCGAACCTTTGATTGTCAAGAATTTACAACGCGAATCGTAATATAAACTTTCGAATTCCGTGCCATCCCTTTCTCATTCATTTTGTATATTCTTATCCCATTATCATTCGTCCT
Source organism: Funneliformis mosseae (assembly GCA_910592005.1). NCBI lineage: Eukaryota > Fungi > Glomeromycota > Glomeromycetes > Glomerales > Glomeraceae > Funneliformis > Funneliformis mosseae. The sequence goes on from CAJVPP010000708.1 coordinate 23,132, forward strand.
TTCATTACATTATTTTTAAAAAATATTTTTTTGAACATTGAAATAAAAACGAATTCCGACGATTTCAAATTCATCTTACAATTTTCGTGTCACATCAACTTCTTTCCTGGGCGTTTAACTTTTCAGGTTTTTGAAATCGGTAAGTCTTGGTATAACTTTAATTTCTAAATCTTAGGAACCAATCCCATAACTCACGTTATTTTTTTCCCCCCAAATTTCATCGTAAATAGTAAGATGAGTCCCAAACTACCACCCAAAATTCTTGAAATAGTTTTTCGAGAGATTCATGGTTATCGTGGATATTATCCAAACCATCATCTTAATGATTTACATTCCTGTTTATTAGTTAACAAAGAATGGTGCGAAAGTACCGTACCCGTCTTATGGTCATCAGTATTTTATCCAATTCAAACAATTAGAATAGACGCAATTACAACCTATTTATCATGTCTTAGTTCAGAAAAACGACAACTATTACAAAGGCAAGCGGAAGTCAACATACCCTTACCCAAAAAGTATAAGAAACCAAAATTTGAGTATGCGTCATATTTGTTGGAATTAAATTTTGACAAATTCCTTAAAACAATATTTTCATGGTGTAAAAAGTATCGTAAACCTTATCGAATTGCAAGAAGGAATGAACTTATAATTCGAAGTTTATTAGAATTATTCTCTTCACAAGGTGCAAATATAAAATACTTTGCAATGAACAATGTACCAAATTACCTTTTATATGATGATTATTTTAATGATTTGAAGTCGATTGATTTCAATTTTTTGGCTGAATCACATTTAAGGAATTGTTTATCTAGTGTGACCGAATTAAGGTTAGAATGGGATGCTTTAGCGTTAGATGGATTTTTACCTGCTCTTGAACAGACCTGTCGCTCTTTGGTAAGAGAAAAAAAAAAATTCATTCTTATAATATACACATATATATATCTAACCTTTTATTACTTTAATTATAGAAAATAATACATACAGACTTTGCACATAATCCAGCATCTGCCAGTTTATTTATAAACAGACAGCAAGCAAGAGACTTGGCAACCTTAGTGTCAGCACAATCAAATCTACAAAAATTCATTTTACAGAATCATCGATATTACACACATTTCTTTATTGAATCTTTACGCACACAAAAGTGTTCTTTAAAAGAAATAGAATTCCATTCGGTAGATTTTCTTGGATGTTTCCCATTTCAAGCGCTTACAAGTTGTTCTTTTCTTACACATATATCAATTGAAGATTGTCTGAATCTTAATCCAGATATGGTCACGCCTTTATTTTATGCATCATTCCCCGACCTTCAACATGTACATGTATATAATAATGATCCTCCTTGTGAAGAATTAATTGAATGGGCCGATAAAAAAAATTCTAAAAGAGAATGGTGGCAAATTAAACTTACTATTGAAAATATTCGGAGATCTATTCGCTATTTTATTATGTTCGTGATTGCTTATTGGTATTTAATACCTTTTTTGAATTTGATTTTTAGAATAGGTTGGAAATTATCGAATTGGTTATTAGAAACTCTCTAGAAAATATCTCGTTTGATTTTTATGGATTTTATTAATTTGGGAAATAATTGGCGTGGGGAACCACAATCATATAATAAAAAAAGAGTGTCGATTTCAAAAAAAAAACAAAAAAAAAAAAAGAATCTAATAAACGTCATGGCACACATTAAATCGATAAATAGAATCGAAATTTCTTCTTTCCAAAAAAAAGGGTTCATTGCATTTCATACTTTAAATTTTTGTATTGCGTACATACACTAAATTGTGACTTTTTTTTGCCTGGAGATGTTTTGAATATTATTTATTGGAATTACCTTCTTTTTCATTACGCAAAAAGGTTATAAATTTCATGCAACTCACTTTTAAACAAATAACTTTAATAGATTCGGGTATCAAACGATTTGAATCACTAATACATTAATAATGTTAAAAATTGTTCGTTCAGAACTGGTTTTCTAATCGGTAACACAAAAAGATTCGATTGTTCATTACGGATCATATGATTATGGCAATTATTTATAAATTCATTACATGTGAGATTCTTTTTTTTTTTTTGCCCCTTTTTTTTTTTTGCTTTTTTTTTTTTCCTTTTTTTTTTTTAGTTTTTTTTTTTTTTTTTCTTTTTTATTTCTTTTCTTTCTTTTTTTTTTTTTTTTAAAAAAAGAGAAATTCTTAAACTTTTTTAAGCTCATTGACTTTTAATTTGGAAAGAAAAAAAAAATTCAAACCTTTTCTATGCCTCGCATGTCCTTTTTAAAAGAACACAAGAATATTAAAATATGATATATACAAAATCAGATAAAAAGACGCATATAGGCATACGCGTCCTTTTTTTTTTTTTTTTGATAATATAAAAATTATTATTAAAAAAATAAATTCTTAAGTGAATTCATTATTATTTTAATGAATTTAATGAATTCAAAATTCAAATGGTTATTTGATCTTTATGTTTAAAAGATCAAATAACCATTTGATCAACAATATATAGTTGTTGTTTTTTACTGTAATAATTGTAGGAAAAGGTGAACTTTCATTTTATATAATTAAGTTTTTGCATTATTCAAGAAAATTTAAAATTTTTATGTAATTTTCTTTTTTTTTTAAAAAAAAAAAAAAATGTATAGGAGCTTTGTCATCGTTGTCGTGGATCACTCCCTTCCACAATTTAAAGTCCCAAATTTTATGCTTGTTACATTACACCAGCATGAGTAATTTTTCTATAAATTATAAATATGTTTTTGTTTTATTTATATGTTTGTCAGCTTTTTATCAAAATGAGGCTTATTCTTCTAACAAACTTTTAAATAGATTATTAATCTCGTAATAAATTATGAAAAGTTTTTTTTTTTTCTTTTTATTTTCGAATGGAATTATGAAATGAAACATTTTTTTTTTTTTTTTTTTTTTTTGTTAAATATGAAAATATTTAAATTCTTCTAACGTGAATATACTACTGCAATTGAATTTTAAGGTTATCGCCTACTGAATTTGATATAAAAAAAATTTTTAATTTTTTATTTTATGATTCAAAACCGGTTTTTATGTACAGTTCATTAGCAAATGAATATTAATTCGAAGTCGATACAGCTAATTATTATTTTTTTTTTTTTTGCGGTCTGATTCTAAATCGCATCTCAGCATGTTGCTAAAGTCAACTCAATTTAAAATTAAACCAGGTAAGAAAATTGTAAAGTTAAAAAAGACGCGTTTTACAGTAATAAAGATTACTGATGTTTTATCAACATATTTAAAAAATGAGTGATTCTCAGCTATTATTTCACCTTTTAGTGTTGTTCCAGAAGACTTGCCGCGCGATGTAAGGACTTAAGATTGGTTTTCAAAAATTAAAAATAAATTTTGTAAGTAAAAATGAATCGTCGCGCTCATTTATGGTAATAAATCGGATTGCTGCGCCGCGCCTTAAAAATATATTTTTTCAAGGAAGTAAATAATTTGCCAAAGTAAAATAAAAGAAATATAATGTAAATACAAAACATAGCTCATTTGATTCTTCTCGAATTAATTATCCGGAGTGTCAGTCTATATTGTAGAGCACTTTACGATTTTGTGGTAACCCATAAAATTTTCCTCCCATCCGCTGACGTCAACTCCGTAATTACCCCTGCTTATTCCTTTTTTATTATGTATCACTTTTTACTTTTTTGTACCACAAGAAATTTATTAAAAAAAAAAAACTGTTGATTTTTATCAAAATTAAATAACGCGACGGACTTCAACGGTTCCGTTTTCCTAGTTATATTCCAGTAGCACATATCTTTTAGCTAAACGTTAATGTTTTTTATATATAATATAGAATTCACAGATTTCTCGTATTCCAACGAAAAGAATTTTTTGTTTTTTTCCAATGACGTGAGTAAAAAGCTAGCCGTGCCAGCCGAAATTTAATTTTCGCGATCAACTGGCAATTTTTTTTTAAAAAAAAATTCGGTAAAAAAATTCCAACCAAAAAATAAATTTTTAATAAATGTTTTTTTCCTGCTATATTTTAGGTTACTTTCATTATTTAGTAAAAACTTTATTTCTTAAACTATGTTTGAATTCTTGCTTAATATCTTGTAAAGCTTCTTCTCTTAGCTTATTAATGACTTCATCATCAATGTTAGAGTTATTTAATGGTATGC
>CAJVPP010000709.1:0-27282 GCA_910592005.1 Funneliformis mosseae
AGAAATTGGGCACATAGGAATACACAGTCTCAAGAGGATAATCCCACCAAGAGACACCACCAAGACTTAGGACATGATAATGTTTTTACTATGCACCCCTAGACCCCACAAAGTTAATAACAGGCAAGTGACAATATTCAAATAACACCCACCTAAAATAATAGCTCGACACTTGTCATTCAAAGCTTCATGATACCAACTAATACTAAAACCACTCTTCGTCCACAATAAAGGAGATCTTTGTGCTTTATCGTACCCTTGAATATTAGTAATATCAAAAATAAATAACTTTTGAGTTGAGTGATATTTCTGATGGGAAGGACTTTTAAAACACGAAAAGACGCGTTGGTTGACAGGTCGATTTGGAAAATTTGCAATCACAGCTTACGTACGTTATTCTACGAAAATGCGTGTAAACATCTCGAAACGATATTATATAAAATAAAAGTAATGTAATAAACCGAAGAAGACTGATATTGTCAAAACTCAAAACTCAAAACTCAAGAGAGAGAGAAATAAAAACCAGAACTGTTTACACGTACATTTTTATTCAGAAAATCACATGTCTATGCAAATGACGTCATTTAAATTTTGAAATTTCGGCAACTGAACTATCACATTCGTTTAATGACAAAAATATTTCTTAATTAAGAAAAGTTACGTAACATATGTTTATTTCTTATCATTTAAAACAATTTAGGAAAAAAAAAACCAAAAAATAAATAAATAAACAGTAGGATTTTATGATTTGTCAGTTCTGACGCCGTATTTTTACAAGGTTCCCGAATACGATCATCATTCGGGATGTTAAATATGGTTAAGATTTTTTAATCAATAATCATGTAACCTGAAAAATAAATGAGGAAAATCTCTTAAAATTCATATTAGTATACAATAATTAAAGAATATCGATCTACAAAAGCTTTATGATTCTAATTTTTATATTGTGTCTTTATTAAGGAACAATGCGGAATTTTTTTATTAATAGATTTTCCTTACAAAAAAACTTAAGATTCCTTATTTAATTAACAAGTAATTTCCGAATTCCAATAAAATCATTTTGATTAGTTTCATGATATTGCATGTTTTGATTTGTGCTCAAATGTAAATTTCACATTGGTTTATAATGGTTATTATTTCGAACTCCTTAAGAAAGAGAGAACAAATAATAATTTATTTAGAAGAAATTATTTTTTCATTTTGACTTGATAAGGAATTCGTTATCTTAAATGTAAATTAAATCTCGTTAATCAAATCAACTAGACCTATAAGAGTGAAAAAACCCGTTCAAAAAACTAAAAAAGGATTAAATTACATTTAATTATTATTTCTTCTTATACATTATAATAATGGAGATTTTTTTTTTAAATGAATAAATTATTAGATTGATCACAATAAATATTATGTTAGATCGATCAAAGTTTAAATTGAAAGAACCTCATTATAGATATTAAGGGTTAATAATATTCCGGTAAATGAGATGAAAAATTTACTTTTGAGATTTCAATGACAGTTTACTTTTAATTAATCTAAAAGACAATTCATGCTTTTCTCGTATCGTTTAAAAAAGTTTAACTCGATTGCATTGAAAATATAAAAGGCATTAGTCCAAACACACATGAATTAAAATTTCCTTTTACAATCATAATGGCTTTGTTAAATTAAACTTTTGAGCGATACAAGTAAAGCATGAATTGTCTTTAGATTAATTAAAAGTAAACTGCCATTGAAATCTCAAAAGGAAATTTTTCATCTCCCACATGTAATCCTTTTCTATGGCTTTACGATATAAAGGGCACGTTCGCCCACTTCATTTCATCGTCATGCAATCATGAGTCCAATATCTGTTTATATGAAGTCTAAACGAACTAAAAAAATCAAAATCAACCGTGATCCAAACGTTCCAGTTATTACCGAAAGAGAATTATTTGCCAATATACCGCCACAAATTACCTACTCTGCCCAAACTCACTATGATTTTTTTAATCATGGGAAGTCGCGTTTTCCTTCCAAAGTTTTCCATTGGAATGATTTTACTGAAATGGTTAAAAATCATAATATTGATGACGTCTTGAAAAAGTACGAGCGACCAAAAATTACCTTGGGTCATGCACCAGTGAGTACCAAAGAAGAATTGGTTCAGATTATTGAAATTCAAATCATAAACGCTCTCATAAGTAAGCTAAACCACGACGATATAGAATTAAGTAAACTCACTGAAAATTTATTGATTGATTGGAATGTGGTTACCCATCAAGATCAAATTCTTGCATCGATTGCTTTGCGGACTCGACGTGTTCTTCGTCTTAAAGAGGATGATGATGTCATTCAAGCTTATCGACAAAATACAGGAGATTTTGCTGATAATATCAATGAAGTCTACGATTACATGTGTGAATTAGGTTTAAAATATTCGATATTAACTACTTATGAGTGCACTTGGTTTTTGAAAAGATCAGAGGATGATAATTCAATCTTATTGATTTCCCCGTGTCAAAGAAATGATAATAATGATCCGACAATCTTGCAATTTTATAATTATTTATTACATTTATCAAAGAACGAACCTTTAATGTCCCCAAGTCCAACTGTTATCAAAGAAATCGATTACTTTCGCGATGATTATTTGGATTATGATTCTGAAACTTTTTCCGGTCCTTCTCATAAACGTTTATATTCGGGTTCCGAAGAAGGTAATTTTGAAATTAAAAAGTTTCGTCACGATGAAAGCATAACAGAAGGGTCGCGTCGTATTTATGATGATGATCAAACTATTATTCGCGGTGTTTTGGATTGGAATAAAGTCATCATCAAAAACGAGATTGGTACTTCCTCGAACGGGATCATTTATTTAGTCGAATATAATGGAGAACAACTTGAGGCAAAGTTTACGGATGGAGATGATTGGAAGAGAGCTGATTTGGAAAAAGAAGCTCGAATATACAACCGGCTCTCAACCTTACAAGGAGTTCATATCCCACAAGTAAAATATATTGGATTCACTTTAAAAGGTGAAAAATATGTCTTTGCTACCGAACACATTACGAAAACTTCGAGATTGTTACAAAGATATAAAGAGAAGGCTTTAAATGCCATCAAAGAAATTCATAGTGCTGGTATCATTCATATGGATATCTGCGAATCAAATTTTATTGTAGGACATATTGACGATAAAGATGAAGAACGCGTTTTTGTTAGAGGATTTTTTAATTCTAAAGATTTTAAAGATGAACAGCATGCTCCTATAGCTTCTTACCATATTTACATGGAGAACGAAAAGAAAAAGGTTGAAGATTTATTCGATCAACTTCAATATTAATTTTTTTAAATCATTTTTTTTTTTAATTATTAATCGTTATTTAAGATATTAAGTTTTTATTTTATGATTGTTTTCTCCTCTCCCCTTTTTTTTATTTCTCACTTCCTTTACACAAACAAAAAAAAATTTTCAATGCTATGATGATATATTTATATAGTTATTTATATGCTTTATAATAAGTAATTTATGGCTAATACTAAAGTTATATTATGATTAATCATCTTTTTTGAGAGTATAATATGATAAATTATGATAAATAATATATAAAAATTAAGTGATGTTATATTGTTTAACAATTACATTTTATATGAATTTCATTTATAGAAAAATATTATTATTAATTAAATCTTTGCTATCTTGATTATATAAATATTAATTTTATAAAATAAATGTTGTTTAATTAAGAAATTATTTATAATAAATACTGTATTTGTAGAAAAATATTATTATTTAGTAAATAAATATTATTTTATTAAGATGTTATATTTTATATATAAACATAATATCTTTTTTATTTACAAATTATTTTTTTATTTAGTGTTTCAGGCGAAACTATTTTTCAACATCCGAAACGTTTCGCCCAGAGAATTTTTATATGATCCGAAACTATCCGAAACCTCCGAAACCCTAAATTTGGAAAGATTTTTGCAGATCAAATTGGCGAAACTAGTTTCGCCCGAAACACTAGTTTTATTTATTAAGTATATGTTACTAAAAAATCGGACTCTAAAATTAACCCATTTACTAATTTACCCCAAGCTCCGATTGGCTGGTATAATTGAGATTAGTTAGGTTAGGGTTAGGGTTAGGGTTATGGGTTAGGTGGTTTGTCACGCATGTGACACTGATGATGTTTCAATTTTTATTAAATTTTTGAGGGACTTGGAATTTTTTCGGTGGTGATGCTTATTTGTCACGCTATGGATGTTATAAATAAGCATAATCGATTATAACAGCCAATCAGAACTTGGGGGTAAATTAGTAAATTCAAAATTAACAAACTAAAACAATTTGTTATATTAATATATATATTTATTAAAATCTTAAAGTATAATTATCACATATCTGATGCATTTGATAATTTTATTATTATAATCTTAATATTAATAATATTACATTAGTTAAAATCAAAAAAATCAACTATTTAATAAATTAACTAAATATCAATTTAATTAAGCTTAAATTTAATCTAACATTAAGAATCAACCAATATTTGATTTATTATATTTATAGTTAATTATATATACTTCAAATTATTATTGCTGATATGTATTATATAATTTGCTTAATTTTTTATTTTTATTTATACATAAAAACTTTATTTTATTTTTTTTTTTAATGATATGATACTATTATATATTTATTAATTTATTTTATAATGATTACAAATAAAAATAAAAGTAAAAATAATAAAAATAAAATTATGACTATTTTTCGTAGTTATATTATAAACTTACTTAGATTGATTAATCATTAGAATTTTCCTTTAAAAAAACCAAATTAAAGATAACGTTGCAACATTGTAATACTTATTTGTCACCTGTTGCAACTTAAATTTTAATAATGTTGCAATTTGTTGCAATATTGTAATACTTATTTGTTACCTGTTGCAATTAATTAAGGTGCTATCTTTAAACTAAATGAGATAAAACAAATGATTAAATTATTACCAAAAAATTCAAATAATATATCAAACCAAGTTAAAAAGTCAGACCAAAAAAACCAAAATTGAAAGTAATAAAAACCCATAATTTCCAAGCTGAACAGCATATTTAGTGATCAAAGATCATTTTAATTTAACTTTCTTTTTCTTTTTTTGACTATTAATATACTTACTAGTTTATATCTCTATCGATTTGACATATCTAAAAATTTAAACTTTATCATGAAATTCAGTAATTAAAAAATTAGATACTTTGATTATAGTTAAACTTGAAAAAAAAGTGAAAAAATCTTCTTTAAAAATGTAAAAAATCAGAAGAAATAATGTCTTTTAATAGAATAATATATAGATTAGAATTCACTTGAAGGTCAAAAAGTTTAAGTAATTTTTATTAAAAGAAATTATAATAAGAAAGACAATCTTCATTATTCTTCAATTTATTTCTGATGATGGTATTGATAAGATTTTGTATTGATTTAGTAATAGATGAGATAATATCTGTGGTAGCTAAATAGTTTCATAAATGGTAATGATCATTTTTATTTATATTACATTATATGTAACACTATTTATTATAAAGATCAAAATATCTAATATCTAATTAGGAAGTTCATCTACAAGTGATTTAATCTTGAACACCTTTTCTCTTTATACAAAGGAAGTTGCAACATTGATATCATTATCGTTAGAAGAAAATAGCTTGAAAGAGATAGGCTAATTTATCAAAAAAGAGCTGATTAGTATGACAAGTGATGAATTTCTATTAAGATTTAAAAAAGCAAAGAATTTTGTGACTATATTTAATTGTTTTCAAAATTTTCTCATTGATGATTCCAGAGAGATATTTTGAAAGTAAAATGAACTCATAATGTATTAAAAGCTATACAGTCCAGTGTTGAAAAATAACCAGATCATATTACTATTTCTAGATAACCTTCAGTCATGAGGTTATATGACCATTGGTTATATGTCATAAGATCATAAATTTTGTGATTGAATTATATGACTGATATGACCTACAGTCATAAAATTATGACCTTAATTATTAGGTTATTTAGTATATGACTTAAGAGTTTGAAACTGACTTTTAACATTCTGAAAATCTAAAAATAAAAAGAATAACCATTAGAAAACTATCTAAAGATTCTTGAACATAGCAGAGTACGTCAGAATTATTTATCAGAAAAGCCTTGAAAATTGCTGCAAAAGATATTAAACTATTAAAAAAGAATATGCAGATGTTAATCTTTAACGTATTATCATTATAAGATAGTAATAATTTTTTTATTTTTTTTAATTTTTCTTATGACTAAAAAAAGAGAAGTCATAACTTTTAGAAATTTTTTATTTTAGTAAAAATGATAATAACAAATCAAATGCCAAAGCTATATATATTTGTTATAGCCAAAAAACTGACAGAGGTTTAGCTATTACGTAAGTAACACTTGGATGTTTTACTTCTAATAAAGTAAGATATTGTTAAAATCACCTTGCAAATTATGAAAACTTTAGAAATTCGTATAGTAAAAAGGAAATTACTAAAATTTTGTCCCATCCTGTTCTTGAAGACTTTAAAAAAAAAGTAAAAATCATAATAAAGGTAAATTTTAATAGAAAATATATTTATTAACATAAACTGCCATTACTAATTTATTATTAATAATATATAATTTAGCTACAACTGATGACGAAGGAGAGGAGGAGGAGGATGGATAGGAGGAAGGAGAAAAAGAAGGGGAAAAAAATTTTAATTTACAAAATCCACCAAAAAGACAAAAAAGTACTTCAACAATATCATCTACTTCTTCACTTTTCAGATAACAATCTATTGCATCTTATTGTACTCGACCAATGTCTATTAATGATAAACTAATATTTGAGTTTCTACTTCTTTGTATGTTCATATCTAATGGCTTACCATTTACTTTTTTAGAAAATGAAGATACACAAGCTATTTTTAATTTTATTTTATCAGGTCTCAATTTACCAAATAATAAAACAATTAGTAGTAGAGTTTTAAAAAAATGTGCTAATACTCTAAAAAAAAAATATTACAAGTATTGCAAAAAAAGATATTGATAGTATTACTGTAACGTTTAACAGATAGACTAATGTTAAAGCAGAGCATATCTAGGGGGTTATTTTATTAACATCGCAAGATCAACCTCTTATTTAGAATACTTATGATATTAGTGGAGAAGCTTCTCGAACTGAAAATGTAATTCAACATATTAAAAATTTGATATTTGAAACAAATAATGAGGAAATAAATATAAAAGCTTTTATAACTGATTCTGCAGGTGAATATACTGCAGCACGATAATTTTTAAACTATTTATTTGTTTTTTTTTTAAAAAAAAATTATTTATTTTTAATTATTTTAAAAATTATGGTTTAGTAAATAATTAAGAAAGAAATATTTAAATAAAGTATTTCTTCTATGCATAGCACATCAAATGAATCTTGTTTTTAGTGATATTTTTAAAGAAAGTGCTCAATATAAACATACTTCTATTAAAGCTGTATAAATAGTTAGTTAATTTCATAAATCTCTATATTTTACTGGAAATTTGAAGGATGAGCAAACTCAAATTTACAATAAAACTGTATTATTACTATTACCTGAAGATATTAGGTGAAATAGCTACTATTTCTACTTTCATTTTATTTTAAAAACTAAAGTTACATTAAAGGTAATTTTTTTAAATTTTATTAAAATTATTATTATAAGATTAATTAATTTAATTTAATTAATTATTTTATTTAGTTTATTTCAGCAAAATTCAATAAACATTGATCAAATATAATTTGTACAAATAGTATTCCAAATGTAATACTAAATAATACTTCAAAAAAAATAATTGTGAATGAAAATTACCTAATGATATTGCAGATATCATTAATGATAATAATTTTTGATTAACTCTTTTAGAACTTCAAAATTTATTGTATCCTTTATGTGAATTTTTAAATAAACTTCAAAAAGATACAGCAAGTTTATATGAAGTAATTCATTGTTTTGCATATGTAATAAAATTTTTAATAAGCATATGGATTTAGATTTTTCAGGAAAAATAGTTGAAAGAATGGAAAAATATTGGAAATAGTAAGAATAGCTACTTTTAATTATTTCAATAGTGCTTTATCCTTTGTATAAAATTTCAAAGTTTTATACATTTACACCTAATTTATCTATAGTATATCTTAATAAGTGGTTAAAATATTATTATGAAGTATGGTTTGGTCATAAATCTCAAACTATTTTAGTAAAATTTATGCAATATATAAAAGGTTTAGATCCTTATGATGATGATTCATTTGCTCAATTTTAAGGTTAATTAGTTAATTTTTGGAAGTTTACTAGTAGTATAGGATCAGAGTTAGCAAAAATTGCAATTAGAATACATGAAATATGTGTAAATTTAGCATCAGTTAAAAGATTATGGTCAAGTATGGGATATTTACATACAAATCAAAGAAATCAGCTGAAGGTTTGTATTTTTTATTTTTAAATTAATTTTAACATCTTTTTAATAATATTTTTATTATTTATTTACTTATTTTAGTCTAAAAAAGTTCTTGAAATGACACAAATTAGAAGTGATATTCTTTATAATCGAAACATTAAACATATACAAAATGGAAAAAGAAAATTCGTCAACTTCATATAGCAATACCAATTATTTTAGAAGAAGAATCAGATAATAGTGATAATGATAATTATCAAATACTAACTGATAAAGAAGAAGAGAATTTAATTAAAAATCATAGTGATAATGAAAATGAACCATTAATAAAAGAAGATGAAGAATGTTAGAGTTCAATTATAACTGAATGGATTAATAATGTAAATCATGAAAATCAATTTGATAATATTGATGATATAACTTTTTTTCAGTTTTAAATACAAATTTTGAATTTTGTGGTCAGATTATTCATTCTGCTGATTATGATTTAGCAAAATAGTCATAGAATTTACTTTTTATTCCTAATTTAAAATTACTAACTTATTTAGGTACAGATTATATATTTACTGATGCTTAATAAAAGCCATTTATTATAAATATGTTAATAAAAAATAATAAAATAAAGTAAAAATATCATTTAAAATTATTTTACAGAATTTTTAAAATATATTAAATTAGTAATATGTATTTTATATAATATGCCAATATAAAATTATAGGTCATAAAGTCATAAAGTCATAATAACTTTTGAAATGACCAAATGACCTATGACCAGTTATCAAAGTCATATAGGTTATAAAAGGTCATATGTCATCACTGATACAGTCACGTTTCAATATAACGAAATTGCTAATCTAGCTGATCAGGACTTTATTATAAAAATCTTCATTAACGCTATAATAAATTATTCAGCATGTATAATGAATAATTCATTATAGTAGATAATTACTAATTTCATTACACAAATATAATTTTACTATAATATAATTTTTTCAGAAATATTTTCATATTATTTTGTAAATTTTAGTTATTTTATTTTAATATATAATCTGTTAATCATTATATAACAATTTTATTAATTTACTTAAATTTTTTTTTAAAAAAAAATAAAAATAAAATAAAAAATAAATTAAATAAAATAAAAGAAAAAATAAAAACAAAATGAAAAGAAAACTAAATAAGACAAAAAAATGAAATTAAGAAATTGAAATGAAACTATTAAGTAATAAGACAAGACAAAAAAATGAAATTAAACAAATGAAAAGAAACTATAAAACAAAATTAGGAAAATGAAATAAAATAAAAAAATGAAAAGAAACTATAAAATGAAATTAGAAAAATAAAATGAAATAATAAAATGAAATAGAAAAATGAAATGAAATGAAAAAATAAAAAAAAAAACAAAATTAAACGAATGATAAGAAAAAAACAGAAATTTTTATTGCCTTGTAAGCCTTGCAGGCTTATTGTGATTTTGTCGTTTATTTCAGTTTTGCCTTATAGGCTTATCACAGTTTTGCCTTATGTTTTATATTTACCTTGTAGTAGGTAAATTATGATTTCTCCTATGAGTGTGTCTCGATTCTAAAAAAGTAAATATATTTAATATAATCAAAAAATCATTTAAATATTTTTAATTAATACCTAGCTATTTCAGAATCGAGTTCTGAAAAAATTGTATAATCATTCCATAATATAGGTTCACCTTCCACCTCTTCTCGCTTCATTCAATAATTACAAAAATCTTAAAGATATTAATTATACTGTTAAGTTTTATTTATTATTATATTATTATTCATTTATTTACTTACGTTGTAATCTTATACTAAATTCCTCCATTTTAACTTGTATTAGTGAGTTGAATATACCGTATTAAATCTTTAATTGATTTATTAAGCTACACTCCTTCAGAATCTTGTCTTATTACCTCTATATCTTACATAGGTATTCTTCATTTCTCCTCCTTCTTTTCTCAACTAATAAGTCAATTTTATTATTCTCTTAAATGATTCTTGTAGTCATTTTTGTATTTGTAAAAAAATATGATTTAATAGAATAAATTAAAGTGATTTAAAGGTTAATTTAAATTTCAAAAGGTGAAAAATTATATGATAATAAAAAATACTTTCCTTTAAAATAAATTTATCCATTGATTTGATATTTTATGAAATTTTTTACTCATGATTGAAATAATACAATTTTGATTGAAATTCTGATTTATATTAAAATAAAAAGTTAAAATAATAATATAAACATTATATTATAATTGTGCATCATATTATTTATTAAAATTAAATCAATCCAAATATAATAAGCAAAACTTATGATTAAAATAATATAAAAAGAACTCTTCGTGATCAAAAATTCTGATTTGTATATAAACAAAAAGTCAAAATAATAATATATTATATTATTTATAAAAATTAGATCAATCCAAAAATAATCTACACAAATTAATAAATATAATATATCAGACAATCAGAGTAGATCAATAATAACAAATCATCACCTCAATAATAAATAAAAAATTATTATAAAATTATTTGTCACAATTTAGTAAAAAAATCAATAAGCAATTTCAATACAAATTCAACAAAAATTAGTTAAAAATTAATAAAAACAATGTAATTTCTTAACACAATTTCAACAAATTTCAACAAAATTTTAACATAATCACAGAAATGTTATTTAGTCAATACGTCAAAATTTCATATAACTATGATGTCATTTATTCTATAAAAAGTGAAAAAAAGTCAAACTGTAAACGTTATTAACCGTTATTACGATAATTTTCAAATTATTATTCTATTATAGTAATAAATTTATCAAGATTAATTTGTTTTGAAAAGACAAACTGTTATTTTAAAGCTTCTTTTCTAAGCTTTTTAAAAAACCTTAACTCTTCCTTTTTCATGTCAAGAGATTTTTCTTGCTACTTCAAATATAAAATTACTTTATCATAAGCCTCAATAACTTTTCCAAAAGTAATTATTGGTGATAAAGAATCTTCCTCTCTTTCATCTTTTTGGTCAAGTAAAACTGCTTTTAAAATTTCTTCATCAGATATTATTTCATCTGTAATCTCAGACTTATTATACTTAACAAATTCTTCAGCAGAAAAAAGATTATCAAAATCTAATTTATCGATTAATACTTGAACTTTTTTCATCTCCTTTAACCATTTAAGTTCAAGTAATATATTATTACCAGTTTTATCTTCATTTTCATAATTATATTTAAGTAAAATATCTGCTTTCACCTAACAATTTTTAATTGTTTTATTTGTAACATTATCTCATGCTTGTGAAATGTATTTTATATACTTTTTAATATCAATTTCAGATAGTTTAATATGGTATTCATTAAATTTATCAAAAATTTTGATCTGATTTATAAATATAACTTTTGATATTATGCTTAAAATAAGTTGAATTAGAATTAAGTATAAATAAAGTTAATGTCAATTATATTTTAACTAAAAAATTATTAAATTAATTACATTTCTTACCTTAAAACTATTTATGATACCTTGATTATAAGGTTGGAAGTGTACAGTAGTGTTTGGAAAAAGAATTGAATGGTAATGTTAATCAGACAAGTGGTTTTATAAAGAGCATATGTCAGAGCATTGTCTACAAGAAGGATAATTTTCTGATTTTGTCTTCTCATTTTTGTATCAAGTTTTTTTATATAATTGTTTCAGATTGAAACCTGTATTCAATTTTTTTAGTTTTAATAATATTCAACTAGAAGCATTCTTTTATTAATATTTTTAATAACCCTAGGATTTTCATACTTGTATATAAACAAAGGCGTCAGCTTTTCACTTCCTATTATATTGCATATAAGTAAGATCATTACACAATTCTTTGATTGTTTCTTTCCTAATATTTGTTCATTAAATATCATTTGATATAGTTTTATCTTCCAAAACAGTTCTGTTTTGTCATAATTAAATATATCTTTAGAACTATATTCTTTTAATATTTACTGAAAATTCTTTCTCATTATTTTAAAATTTTTGAGTAATGTATTTATAACTTTTCTGTGTATATAGTACTGTTTAAGGTGTGTTATTTTTTAAAGTTATCCATCTAACCATTAGACACTTTAAACTTATTCTTCTTTAATAAAAAAGCAAAACTCAAGGCTTTAATTAAAAAAATATTATTAATAATAATGAGGATAACTTTGAGTGCATTATTTATCCATATTACTAATGCTTCTTTAATGAAAGAAAATGAAGTTTCTTATTATGTTTCAAATTGGCTTGGTATAAATTGATATTCATAAAAAGCTAACGGTCTTTCTTCTTTAAAATGTCACTTACCATGCCTTTACTAATATCATATTCATTAACCAAGTCTTTTTATTTTAAAAAAGGTGATGATATTTTTTTCAAACAAAGTTCTTTTTTGTGTGCAATTGTAAAAGACTTTCAATTTTTTTTAAAGGTTCATTTTGTTTGTTAGTAAGTTGATTAAGTTATTTCTTTGAGTTTACTTTTGGCATTATTGACATTATGCAAAGAAAAAAATATGTAAAAAATAAAATATATAAAAAAAAATATGAAACACAAAATATAATACGTAATGTGAATATTTATTCATTTTTTAATTTTATTTAAAAACTAGATACAGAGAATACAAATTTTTATATATATAAATCTAGTAAAATTCATTTTAAGTAAAACTTTGTTGTATTAAAAAAAAATTCATTATAGAGAAAATTCATTATGAAAAAAGTTATTTTATATATAAATTTTTCTGACTTTAATTTGTTAAACATAATACAAAATTTAATTACTAAATTCAGTATAGTAAGGGTTTTTTATATTTAAAAATCTGTCTAATACTGAAATTCTGTTGTATTGTAAAATTTGTTATATCAAAATTTGTTATAAAAAGAGTTGACTGTAATGCTTATTTTAGAGAATATTTATTTTCTGAAGAATACAGTATTTATTTTACTATTAGTTCAAAACAAAATAACAGATTTTACACAATTTAAAAATAATATAAATTTATGAAAATTTTGGATATTTAATTAAATATTAAAATAAAATTGAATTTAGCATTTATTATTTAGAAATGTTTGATTAAATTATAATAGTCAATTTAATATTTAACAAATACATTATATTTTTTTAAGATCAGTTTAATAAAAAAGATAGCAATTATTTAAAAAAATAGCTTTAATATTAAATAAATAAAAGTAGTATTTAGATTATTTCAACTAACTTTTTTTAAATGTATTCTTCTTAAAATTATAATAAAAATATATATTTAATAAGGTATATTTAAAAAGAATATTAAATTTTAAAATTTTAAATTAATTTTTCTTAAAATTATTAAAAATTTTCTGATTCTAAATATATAATATTATTAATAATATGTTCTTTAAGTTAATCTATTTGCTTTATTTACAAGTAAAGTAAAAACTATTATTTTAATATTTTTTTTTACTTGTTAAATCCCTCAGATCAAGAAAAAAAAAAATTTTAATAAAGGATCAGAAATTTTAATACATAAAATCATTCGTTTAATTATAAGATTATAATATAATAAGAATAGAATAGAGAAAAGATTATAGAAGATAAGTATTTTTAACTTGATGTAAAAATAATAACTCTAATAATTATAATTGATTTATTTAAATAAATTAAAATTATCATTAATATATTGTATTTTTAAAATAATATTAAAAAATGCTAAAAAAAATAGTTTTTTAGCTTTTTTATTAGATTTTTGACTTTAGATCAATATACTAAATATTTTTATTTTCAAATTAAAAGATTTAATTATTAAATATAAAAAGAAATATAATATAAATTTTGATAATATTTGTTAAACTATAGTAAATACTATTATATATAATTATGAAATAAAACTTTAAACACATTTTATTAAATTAAAACTTTTTAGAAATTATTTTAACAGTTTAATAAATTTAATAGGTCTTAAAAGTTTAATAAGTTTCAATGATCTTAAAAAAATTTTAACAGTTTAAATAATAACTTTGTGAATCTTTAATAAAATACAGATTTATTGTTATAAAAATGATTTTTTTTTTTGCTTTTTATTTTTAATTTCCAAAATAATACATTATTTATAAAGCAGGTTTTAAATTTAATTTAAAAGCATAAGAATTCATAGAAAAATTAGAAGAATTATCTATAAAGAAAATGACAATTTTTTAACAAAAGTTTAATTTATAATAAGAAGATAAGAATACTATCATATGTTTAAATAAAGAAATTTTTTCTATTGCAAAATATCTATATACCAAATTCGTAATAAATTTAAGTAAGAGACACTCTAATTGATTAAAATCAATTCTTTTATTAATAATGATAATTCAAACCAGAAATAATTTAACCAATAAAATCATGTTTACACAGTGATGGCAAGTGACCCAAATGACTCATCATTTTAATGATTCTGGCTAAAATATTTCAAACGTTTTCATAAAAAATTCACATGATATAAATTTGTAATTCTGGCCAACATATAAAAATTTGATCTGTATTATATTTAAATAACCCATATTTATTTGTTAGAAATAACATTTGAGCTTTTATGGGTAGATGTAGTGAACTCTTTCTCGTTAGATTTTGTCTAAGAATTTTTATGTAAAAAACATGTTCGTTCAAGGGTGGCCATGGCTTAGCCTGTGAACAAAAACAAAAACTCCACTTTTCAAAATCTTCCTCTCTTTATTTCCTATACTCTCAACCAAAAAATATTTCGTTGTTAGTCTAAATGGTAGTGTTTTTTTGTTAAAATATTATTTTCGTCACTACTCTTGAATATTTTTCTCGTTTGTTTTCCTTACAATAAGTGGACATCAAGGGTATGATCAGCTACGGGTGCTAAATAAATCTCACGTGATGAATTTTCAATTACCTTCATAAACAACAACACTTTTTTTTAAGATTTCTGACGTCATAGAGTCCACCGATATTAGCAGAATTTTCTGGTTTTCGCAACTATGTCTGTGCTTTTGCTAGCGACTGTAATCTGAATTGACAGACATATCAACATGGAAGTTTGAGAACTTAGTATTTGGATGCTCCTATTGTGAGGGATCGCTGTAACTAGGAACTATTCTAGCATTTTAGCTAGAAACTTGGGGTTGTTTGTCTTTTTTAACCTTTCTTTTTTCAGAAACTAATCTCGGATTCGTTTGATTTGAAGGGTATAAATTTTTGTTGGTTAGGGAATTAGTGGTTAGTTAAAGAAAAAGCGTTATGATATTGACAATTTCATTTGCTTTTCTCATTGACGAATTGTTCATTAGAAATGGTTCTAGTGGGCATCTTGGAAGGAAAAGTCAGAGTCACAAAGGATAGCTGCGGTTTAATTTTAGATTTCTTATTTGTATTTTTTGCTTTGTTTAATACCTATAAAACTATAAATCTTTATAATAAACTCGTGGCAGTACCACATCGTTAAAAGTCAAAAAAAAAAAAAAAAAAAAAAAAAAAAACATTTGGGCTTTTATAATTCTAACTGAAATAAAATTGTTTTTCTTGAATAAAATATAAGATCAGAATATTGCTATAAGCATTCCAGCTATAACAACACTATCTAATCATTTGAAATTTTATTTTATTTATTGAAAGAATATTTTTTATAATAATTAAAAATATAAACAAAATGAGCTATCTAACATTTCTTTCGTTGTTCTTCATTCTTGAAATTTATCGAGCTAGTATAAAAATAAAACATTATGTTGCTTAACATACTAAAATAAAATTTTGAAAGACATTCTGAAAAAAAAAAAACATGCCTGTAAAGTTAATGTTCTACTACTGTTCACCTCCTGATCTCGATAAATTCCAACTAAGGCTTGTGCCTTTTCATATAATGTACTCTTGAGAGAGATGACAATAAACTGGAACGTATCAGAAGCGTGTTCTCGAATATAATTTGCAATTTTGCCAACATTCGTGTTATCAAGTGCAGCATCAACTTCATCAAGCACAAAAAAAGGTGACGGCTGATAACTGTGTATAGCAAATAACAACGCTAATGCGGCCATGGTTTTTTCACCACCAGACAATTGCTCCATATCTCTAAAACGTTTCATTGGAGGCATAGCATGATATTTAACCCCATCTAAATATGGTTCCTAAAATAATAATAAAATTATAATTCATAATTTCATAAAAAACTCTGTGTAATTACGCGTATTTACCTCATTATCTTCTAGACTGAGATATGCTGTACCACCCAAAGGAAAACTGCGACTTTTTGTTAAATCTTTATAAATTTGATCAATATTTTTTTCGATATGATCATAAGCCGCCCGGAACCGTTTGCATCTGTTAAGAAAGGAGATTCTGAGAAATTGTATTTATTCATATAGATATATGAATAAATAAAACAAACCTTGTTTGCTTAACAGAGTTAAATCTATCTTTTGCCGTTTTAGCTTCTCTTCTTGCGCTATCAAATTCTTTTTCTGTATCATGTAAACGTTGTTCTATACCGTTCAATCTACAAATCAATTAATTTAGTAATAATTATATGCTGTATATTAAATGACAAAATTGAATAATATCACCAACCGTTCAATAGCTTTCAAACTAGGAGATAATTCTTCCATCTGTGCAGATTTTTCATCCAGTTTCTTTTCAAACTCTTTTGCAACGTCAATACCGGCATTCTAAGTACCCATTTTAATTTAATCTTAATAATCAAAAATAAAAATATGAGGTGAATTAAAAAAATTTATTAACCTCCTTAAGATCATCAATCAATGAATTATAATCAACTTGAACATTCCAACCAGTGGAACTTGGTTCAGCTCTATTTGATGATAAAGTGTCATCCTCATCTATATCCATATCATCATCATCTTGAAACCTCTAAAGAACAAAGATGATTGTCATAATTACAATTTATAAAAGACAACAAATTAAACGAATCGAACAAAACATACCGAATTCTTTATTGGTATATCATCAAGCGATCCTCTTTCAAGAGGTAAACAAATCTCTTCCAACTTACACTTACGGAAGATAGAAAATTGATCTGCTTCTAGCTTTTCTATATCTGATTCCTTTTAAATATTAGATAAAAAATCAATTATTCCCAAGCGGAAATAAAAGTAGAGAAAATAGAATAATCGCAATAATTCTTAGTATATATGAAATTTATTTACCTTGTTTACAATTTCTTTCATCATTCTTTCAATCTCTTTTGTTACTTGAGAAAGCTTTCTCTTTGCCTCATTAACGACAACAGTTTTCTCATCGAAAGATTCCTTAATTTCATTTAATGCATCCTGCATTTCAGAAATTTGATCAGAAATAAGTTTTTTATCTCTCAACAATTGTTCTTTTTCTCGTTCAAGTTGAGTTAACCTTTTAGTATCATTTACTATCGCTGCTTCGAGTTTATTTAGCCGGTCTTCGGCCTCTTTCCTTTGCTCTGATTCAAACTTCAATCTTGATGGAAAAAAAGACATCAATTTCAATATAACGTTTCTTCTAAAATAAATTAAAAAACACGTACTGATTTTGAAGCCTCGATTTTAAAGTTGTGAACTTTAATTTTTTCTCAGCCATTTCTTGAGCAAGCTTAAGTTGTCGTTGTTCATATTCACGAATATTTGCTACTTGAATTTTCATACAAAAGTCTTTAAAAATAGTATCTTCAATCCTATGTATTGTAATTTCTGATTGTGCAATTTGGTTTTCAAAATTCGTTAAATCTGAATGAGCCTAATTTTCAAGAAAAAATACAAGATTATATATATAATGTATCATATCATTGAATATCATATTTTATAAAACAAACCTTTTGCCATCTTGGTTGTATTCCATTAGTTTCATTAGCAATAAAATTCAATTCGTTATTGATTGCTTCAAGTTTTCGCGTAATTGCACCCTAATTAGATATTTAAATTTATTAAATATTCTATCTAAATATTAATTATTTAGATATAATAATAAAATATGAATTTACCAATTCTTCTTGAGCAAATTTTAACCTAGAATCTAATCCAGATATTTCACTTTTCTTTTGTTCTTCAAAGTTGCCCCTTCGTTTAGATTTGCTTAAATTATTCAATTTAGACAAAAGATCATCTCTTTGACGCCTTAATTCTAAGAAAAGAAAAAAAAGTTAATTATTGTAATTTAGAAAATACAAAAATTATCTATCTTACCATCGATATTTTCTGCGCGTCTCTTTTCTGCTACTCTCTTTGCACCGGTTATAATGTCTTCACTATGTCCACCAGTGACCAAACCACTCTTATGAATTATCGTACCATCAAGTGTAACAGCTTATAGAAAAACATTAATTAAAGAATTGAAATATAATTAAAAAAAAAAAAATTATACGCATGTTATCTCTATTAGCTTACCTTTAACCTGTTGATTTTTTTCGTAACAAATATATTTAGCAATCTCCAAAGTATCACAAACTAGTGTGTTCCCACAAGCATATTGAAATGCTTTTTCTAGCTTATCATTATAAGTAATGACATCGATTGCTAATCTAGCCCCTTTCATGAAACTTCGGTATTTATCATTTATTGGTTTAACAACAATTGAGTCGAGAGGAATAAAGGTTGCGTGACCAAGGCGTTGTTCACGTATATACTGTCGTTATGGCGGACATAAAGGTAATGAATTTTACATCTTTTCAGAAAATATTTACGAAGAATAATAAATACCTGTATGCATTCAATAGCAGTTTTCTGTTGATCAACAATAATCGCATCCATATTTCTGCCAAGAATTATAGATACTGGTACAGCATATTTACGTTGACTAGGCGTGAATAAATCCAAAAGACGTCCATGAACACCCGAAAAGACTCTTTTCAAACTTTCTAAACACTCCTTCATCTTTTGTTCTCGTTCTGATTCTCTTTGGTCCACACTAGCAACAGTGAGTTTATTTAGTGTTTCTTGTAACTCTCGATTGTATTGAGTTTCTAGCTGACTGCATAATTAAAATGAATTAGCAAATAAATAATAAATCTTAATTAACAAAACTACCAATCAAACGTAAGAATTTATATTCACTTTATAGAATTCCTTTCGGAAACAGCAGCTTCAAGTTCTTTCTTGGCAGCTTCAAGATCCATATGTAATTGCGTTACATATGAACCAATCTTTATAATTACCAAATTTATAATAAAATTTACTTTAAGAGTGGGTTTAAATTTTAATAATATAAATTGTTAATTTACCTTTTCTTTTTGGTCAGAAACTGCCAATTTTTCTTCCTCTAATTGTTTACGACGTCTATCTAAATCCTCCATCTTTTCCCTTAATCGGTGAGTTGATTCGCGACACGTTTTTTCTTGTCGTCTAACATTCTCTAATTGCTGTTTTTCGTTTACACTCTTCTTATTGGCCTCTTCCCTCCTATTAATTTTCAATAAAAGATTGTAGGTTGAGAAATTATAGAAGAATAAAATTCAATTATGATACCAAATACCCATCGTACAAAAACTATACTTTCTACTATATTCAGCCATGTCTTCAGTACTAAGTCTTTTATTACTGCCACCTCCAGCCTGTAAAGAAGCTGCGTATAAAAAAATTGATGAAATTGGTATTATTTAATAATTAGTATATTCATTTTGTCTGTTTAACTGAACTCTAACCTTCATATTGCTCTGCAGCTCTAGTAACTATATCTAGTTCTGATTGCAATTCTACAACATGATTCGTCTAAATAATATTATTCGTTTATTTGTGAGAAAATATTCAGAAAACAAAGAATTATATAAAATTCCTTACTTGACGGTCAAAATCTTTTCGAACTCTTTCCGCATCTTGTTCATACTGAGTCAACTTTCTTCTGGCATGAAATATTTTTTCCTCCACGGTAAGTAAAGCTGGACGCTATAACATAATTAACATATTTATATATTTATTACTTTTTATTGCTCAAAATTTTTTAAGTACACAAAAATATAAAAATAAACACCTTTTCCTCCAATTCTTTTTCTTTAGATTTAATGGCATTTTCTATTTGATAATATTTTTTATGCACTGCTGATTGTTCCATCCTAGCCTTCTTTAATTCTGAATCAAATTGTCTCTATATACATAAATTATTTAATAAGTAAAGATTTAAGTCGAATATTTGATCAATATAAGATAATACAACATACTTGCTCCCTTTGCCTCCTTCTTATAACATCATTATGTCCGTCAATCTCTTCTTTGTATTCTTGTATATTTTGTTGTATATGAAATAATTTCCAAAGAAGATAGTCGACTAGAATTTGTGTCTGGAATATATAGAAATTAAATAATGGAATAAATAATAACATTGACAGATATAATAAAAACATATATACTTTTTCGGCTAGCAATTTCTCAAATTGCTGCGCTTGAGCTTTCTGCCTTTGGTATTCCTGTATTTCAGAGTTAATGCCACGTTTTTTATTGAAATTAAATGTAGAATTTTCCGTTGCTCGTTCTTGCTGAACTTTTAATTGCTCATATTCGGATTTCAATTCCAATGACCTTATAAATAAATAAATAAAATAAATTAAATTAAATAAATTAAAAAAAAACGCGAAAAAAAGGTTTATTTAAACGAATCATCTGAAATAATTAATAATATATTTAATGATAATGTCTTACCCACTGATTTGTTCGATCAGTCTGGTTAGGTCTTTAGGAGATTGAGATGCAATAGCCTCGACATCACCCTAGTTAAAATGTTGATTTTAACTTATAAGATAGAAATGAAATTAATAGAAATACTGATTGCAAACCTGGAAAACCAAGAAATTTCGCGCCTTTACTAAAATATTTTGTTGTTCCAAAGTAGAATTGTATTTTGCATAAGTAACAACTTTATTATTTATTTTATATTCACTCGTTCCAGATATTGTTATACTTAATAAATAAACATACTTGTTAATTTTAAATATAAATATATAAATAGAATTCTAAGATAATAATTTGTAAATTTAAGACCACCTCCTTGTAAATTTTATTTCATTTCCATTATCATCCTTATATACAGCCATGACCCATGCTCGCTTCGGGTTATTAGTACGTCCCTCAATAGCCGTTATATCAGGGAATTCCTCATCATCATCTTGCATAGCTCGGCCTCGATAAATTAAATCTTTAAGTTGAGTTGAACGTAATTGAGCAGACTTTATTCCTAAGACAAAAGATATGGCATCCATAAGATTTGACTTTCCTAATATAACAAAATGTTATAAAAATAAAAACTATTGTTATTGAAATCAAAATAATTGACAGTTTATTTAACATACACTTAAAAATAAGAAAATTAAAAATTATCGGAAAATTTCATAAAGTATGCTCGCGTCTCCCTCAAATTACGAACTATATAGCCATTACTAATAAATCTAAACAAATAAATTCTAACTATACCTGCTCCGTTAGGACCAATTACCGATGTAAAGTTGTAAAAAGGACCTATAGTCTGTTGTCCCTTGTACGATTTGAAGTTTTCGAGTTCAAGTCGATCAAGATGGCCCATTTTAGAGGAGTTATAAATAAGAAATATGATGCGAAAGTTTTTGAGAAATTATCTGAATTTAAACGCGAACTCGTCAACAAAATTAGGTGAGTAGAATCACGTGAAAGGAATGATAATCGTGATTGGTCCGTGAAGATAACGATCGTGATTGGTAGTATGATAAATTTTCAAATCTAAGTCTTAAGTCTTACAATACCAGTATTGATTGTTTATCACATGTAAAATTATAGATCTATACAGAAAATTAAATGATTAATAAACCAAGTAATAGGACTATTAGAGCGTCTGAAGCGTTTTTAAATTATTTCTTAAATTTTAGCCAATCACAAATCGATATTATGTTTATCACATGATTTGATAGATCATATATAACCTAGGGGATAGATAAATAAACGGGGGGCCAACTCAAGGTTATACAGTATTATGGACTGAAGCCATATATAATTTTATAAGTAATTATATTAAAATGTAATATTGCCTTATATTTAAAGTGATAGATTGGCCGATAATCAATATGATTTATGAAAAAAATTATCATGTGAAAACAATAAAATGTGAAACTATTCAAATCTATAATCTTTGTTAAAGTTTCGCTTCTATATTTTTTAAAAAAGAGAATCAGCTATTGGAAATACTTCAAAATTATATAAATATATTAAATATTTGAAAATAATACATAATAAAATAAGAATACACTATTTTTAAACATTTTAAGTAAAAATATTTATAACTTTTTATTGAGATCTCAAAAAAAATATATATATATATATAATTTCTAACTCTCTATTATCAAATAATAAAAACATATAAAATTAAAGAAGAATCTAACCAGTGATTTAATTTGGATGAAAAACTTCACTAATGTAAAGCTAATATAAATGACTTTAACTTTTAGAATTAGTTACTTTTTTACGTATATGTGTTAAGAAAATAAAAAAAAGTAAATTTTTAATATAAAATTTATTTGTGTAACTAATTTATGAAAACTTCAGTTTTTTCAGTACTGATCAGCCTATGTAATATTTGAGTTAACCCTTCTATTTATTTATCTATTCTCTAGGTATAACTACTCTAAGAACACTATCAAAAATCCTTAAATATGTAATTTAGATACACGTGATATAGCTTATTTTAATAATAAAATAAATCAATATATTAATTATAATATACTTTAATACTATAAACTAATCCTAATTTTACGTATTTAATCACAAATATTGTATAACTATTGACTACATGGCCTGCAGCTAGCTTTTATAACAAATCTTTTCTTCTAAACCCTAATGTTATACTATTAATTTACAAATACTATGTAACTAGATATACAGCACTTTCTTAACCCTAACTTATATTTAATACAATTATCTTTAATAAAATTTAAAAATTATAAATTTTTTTAATATATTTATTTTATAAAAATTTATAATTTATTATAAATAATAAGTATTATAAATTTATACATCACAAAAAAATAAAGATTAATAAAAATATAAAGAATAGTATGAATTTATAAAAAAAATAAAATAAAATAAATAAAATAAAATATTAAGAGTGATATATTTTGTTACTTTATATATATTACTTATGATGAATTAATCATTTGTAAAATTACTATAAATAATTATTACAGTTAATTCTTATTATAATGAACTTTATATCCTAAACCTCAACTTCGTTATAAGGCTATAGTGAAAATTTTAAGAGATTTGATTGGTCAATTCACTATAACAAGAGTATTTTTATTATATTTGTTCAAAAAATTTGTTATATTAAGAGTTCACTATATCAAAAGTTGACTGTAGTAGTTTTGAAATACGAATATTATTAAAATATTTTTTATAATAATAACAGAGGAAAAATTAAAAAATGTTAGATAGTTACAGTCTAAAATGATTGATCCTAAAGAGTAAAAAAAATAATAAAAATAATAAAAAAAGCATACCTTTCTTACTTTCAATCTGAAAGTAGAATAAACTTAAAAAAATTAAAAAAGTAATTTTAAATGAAAAATAAAAAAAGAAATCACATAATTAAATGAAAAAGTAATCAAAAAACTTCACTTATTATTGAAAAAATCAAATCATTTTCTATATTTTTGATACTCTTAAGCTATATATTCTATTTCAATAAAAAAAATAATATAAAAAAAAATTTAAAAATATATTGAAATATTTAATATTTTTAAAAATTTTTGTTGATATAAAATATGAACAAAAAAGCAATATTGAAATGAAAATAAAAAAAGAAAGTATTGAAATTTTTAAATTTGTTTTTATCTAATAAAAGTATATCAATATTTTATGCTACTTATAAATTAAATTTAATATACAAAAATCACGTATCTAAGGATTTTTAATAATATTTTTGGGGAAGATGATTACATATATCTTATCTAGTATTATTATAAAATTTTTTATCTTTTTAGAGACTTAGAATTATTTAAGTGATGAAAATATTTTTTTTATGCTCATTATATATCATTATAAAGCTTTGAATAGTTCAGATTAATCTGAAGATTTTTCAGATCAGATCAGTTTCAGATTACATAAAATTTAATTTAAAATTTTCAATTCAGTTCAGATTTTTTTCAAATTATAATTCTAATCTGAACTGAAAAAAATTTAAACTGAACTGAAAATTTTAGATTAATCTAAAAGTTCAGTTTAATTATATGTGAAACTCTTAAAGGATCACAAAATTTGCAAATTCTTTAAAATATAGCAAAACTCTTAGAGAATTGCAAATTTTTTGATTTCTTTTTGAATTTTCACAAAAAATATTATGAAACTCTTAGAGAATTGCAAAAAAATTACAATTTCTCTTCAAATTTCACAAAAATATTGTAAAACTTTTAGAAAATCACAAAAATTTACAAATTCTCTAAGAGGAACATAAAATTTAGCGAAACTTAGAAAATCACAAAAAATTGTGATTTTTCTAATTTTACAAAAAAATATAAAAATCTTAAAAAATCATAAATTTTTGTGATCTTTTCAAATTTTACAAATAATATTACAAATCCCTTAAAGAATAGCAAAAAATTGTGATTTTTTCTTTAAATTTCGCAATTTTTTGTGAACCTTAAAGAGAAATTTGTGATTGTTTGCTATTCTCTTAAAGTTTTACATATAAATTGCAGATTTTCTTTGAGATTTACATATAATCGAACTGTAATTTTAGATTAATCTAAAAATTCTAATTCAGTTCAAATTTTTACTGGTCTGCAATTCAATTCAAATTCAGATTAGTATTTTTAGGATTAATAATCTGAATTGAACTAAATTATTCAGAACTTTATATTACTAGTTACGTGAAGATAAAATTTTTATTTATAAATTTATAGTAATACTAGGGTAAATAATCACATATAAACAGATACTATATGTATGATTTCAGCTCTAATCAAAAGTATTTTATACTTATGCTTTGAACAATTAAACAAAGTAGGTTTTTTATATAAATTTTAATAATAACTAAAATAAAAAATTAAAAATACAGTCAATTCTTAATATAATGAATTTTTTAAACAAATATAATAAAAATACTCTTGTTATAGCGAATTGGCCAATCAAATCTCTTAAAATCTTCACTATAGCCTTATAGCGAAGTTGAGGTCTAAGACATAGAGTTCGTTATAACAAGAGTTGACTGTATACAGTATCCTAGAGGTATTATTTATAGTCAACCTAAGTTTAACAATTAGTATCTAGAGTACTTTATAAAACACTATACTATATTTATTTTATTAATCAAAAATAATTACAAAATCTTATAATTCAACTTTTTTAATTATATTAAACGCTATTTGCATATAAAAAAAAGTTTTCTATTAGATAAATATATAAAAAGAGATATATATAATTTAATTTTAATACTATTAAATTATTAACAAAAATTAGCAGTTGTAATTTAAAAATTATATTATTATAGAATAGAAAATACAGATAAAATCATACAAATTGTTAAATATATTTTAATATAAAGCTATGAAAAAGAAAATAATAATGAAGAAGATGATATATAAAATTTAATAGATTTAAATGCCTTTATATTAATGGATTATTTAGAAATTATTAAAGAGCTTAATAATTTTAAAATTTAATTTAAAACTTTTAGTTATCATAAATATATCTTACAGTTTAAAAAAAAATAAAATGTAATTTCTGAAAAAAAAGTAAAAAATTTAATGTAAAAGGCTTAGTAAATGAACTTTATAATAATAAGTTATTGATAATCTATATAAATATATTATAAAGTCAAAAAATTTTAAAATAACATATTATATAACTCATTTTAACAAAATGGATAATATTAAAGGAACTATAATATTAAGAAATTAGAAAACAACTAATTGAATAAAAGGTCATTATGAAAAAATAATTAACTAAAAATAATATGATATTTAGTAAAGACAAATCATAATAATGAAAAAAAAATTAACTAAATTATTTAAAAAAATATAAAATACAATAACTGAAATATAATATGATAATTAAAATGTAATACAATAACTAAAATGTAATGCATATTAAAAATTAGTCATAAAACTTAAAAAAATAAATAACTAGTTAAAGAATTCTTAGATAAAAAAAGAAAAAAAAAATAACTGATAAATATATATAAATATTATATGGAAATTTAAATAAAAGAAATCAACAAATACAGTAGCGGTCATAAGTATCTGACCGCCTGAGATCATCCAAAATTATTATATAACTACCCCTTAAATTTTCTAGAAATATAATGTAACATAATACATGATCACCTGTAAATTTATAAGTGTCAATAATACAAAAAAAAAATTTAGATGATCATCAAACTTTCGCTTGAAAAATAGAACTTTCTTTAGAGAAATAATATGAAATTGTCTTTTTACATAAATATCTAGCTAGTCCAAAGTTTAGTTTTAGATTTATTATAAAATAGATACGTTATAGTAAGTCTATAGCTATTTATTAGGTTAAAAGATATTATGAAAATTGGAATCTAAGTACTTCAGAAAGATTAGGGTAGCCTTATGTAACATTCGTGAAATAAGATAACAATATTGTAAAGATGGCAAAGAAAGAACATAATATAACAGCCATTCAAATACAAGAAAAAATGGAAGAAAGAGGTGTTGAGCTTAGTGTAAAAACAGTAAGATGACGTTGTTGGCTTGGTATCTGTAAACTTAAACGATAAACTTTTAATTCAATCCGTTGAATTAAATATAAGATAATATCACAATCATGCCTATATGAAAACACAACAAAAGACAATAGTAAATGAATTTAACAATTCCTTTATTGAACTCTTGGTTTATCCTAAAACCTTAACTTGAGTTACTTTTCAA